>CM021742.1:20681434-20693528 GCA_011075105.1 Heteronetta atricapilla | reverse complement strand
CCCCCCCCCCCCCCCCCCCCCCCCCCCCCCCCCCCCCCCCCAAACGTCGCCAGCACAGTTTTTGGTCTTCAAATTCTTTTGTTTGTTTCGTTAAAAAAAATAACGTATATGGATTGCAGTGATACAGTAGCAATCATACAAGGCATGTACATAGGTCTTTAAATCCTTAGATTTCTTTTTTGATGTTCTGAGAGAATAGGGCCTCAATGAAACTGTGCATTCAAAAAACAAACAGTGAACTCGAAACGACATGGATGGCCATATGCAAAAAATCCTCACAAACTGTACAGAAAGTTCAAAAACTTGCAGTCTGGAAGTACATATAAAGACAGAATCAGCCCCTCCGAGTCCTCGCAGCCGCACGCAGTCCCCCCGGGGAGCGTGGCCACGGCGGCTCCCGCGGACGAAGCAGGGCCAGGGCCGGGCCAGGCCCAGGGCCCACGGCAGCGCCCGCGCCTCGCTGAGCCGAGGGCGACGCGGGGCCTCCACGGAGCGGCCGTGGGGAGCGCGGCTCCTCGCGTGCGGCCTGGCCTCCGCTGCCCGGCGCGGGCGCCCCGCGGCCAGGAGAAGGCCTGTGCCCGCCGTGGGTGGAAGTCCTCCTCCGTCCTCCGCGCCACGTGGCCGAGCGGGCTAGATAACCAGGTTGTTATAACTGACGTACTTCTTTTTTGCAGCAGGGCCTGAAAGAAAACCGGCAGACAGTCACCAAAGCAGTCGGCAGAGAGAGGCTTTGAAGAGGCTCCTTGCTGGTCCCTAGTTTGGGGAGGCAGCCCCGAGGAAAGCCCCCTGAGATAGCACGGGACCGGCCGTAGCTCTGCTGCATTGGTGGGGTTAGCAGCGAGCCCATCTCTTTGGACAGCCATGCTCACTGACGTGAGTCTGGGCTTATGGATTTTATATTGAACTGTGTTCCAAAGAACACAGAGAAGGTCTTTCTCTACTTACTCACTAAATACTCTAAAAAAAAGCATGTGTATAAAGTATGCATGCTCTTACTGGAATGACTGAAATCCAATATTCTGACCAAATGAGTTATCGTGAGGCCAGTTTATATTATGGATATTCTCAAAAAGTTAGAATTACCAGTCATTGCTGTTATTATCAACTATTCTTATTCAGCATTTGTGGGTTTTTTTTAGAGCAACTTTGAGTCAACAAAATACATTAATGTGAATTATGATCAACTATGCACAGAGTAACTGCATATATAAACAAACCTGACTCTCAGAGCATCCCCTGATACACATTTGGAAGACAAGTAAGAGAAAGGGATGAGGCTGATTTTCTGGGACTGCTGAAAACCTTTCGCTTTTATCTGCCTTGGCCGGTGCCCTTGCCAGACCAAGAGGTGGGACCAGCCCTTCGGAGCATCCTGACTGCCTCAGACACCAGACGCACCTCCCTGTGCTGCTCAAAGTCAGGGCCTTTTTGCCCTTGGCATGTCTTAGAGTCAGAAAGCATTATTAATCAAACACCACTGTTAATTTTTCAGATGGCACACTTTTCAGGAATACCTTACTTCAATAAGGACAGGCTCTCCACCAACAGTACAGAATATTTTGAGATTATTATGAATGAAGGTGCAGTCAAATGTATATATTTTTCACAGTGTTCACTATCTTCTTTATAGAAAAAGAAAAAAAGCATTTTTACTTCTAGGTATTTTCAAGATTGTTATTAAAAAACCTGTTCTAAAGAACCTACTTTAACAGTATTATTCTCAAAGCCCATTTATCTGTTGTACCATGTTCTACACAGGAATTAGTTCTGTGTGTTCAATCAAGGTCTGATCCTGCAAAATGCTGATCTTCTTCAGTTCCCATTAACTTCTCTGGGGCATGAAGGTACTCAACACATGGGAAGATAAAACTCATTATTCTGCAAGACTAGACCACAAATATCCAATAAACTGTGGTATACTATTAAATGCTGAAGTGAGGTAAAATGCAATGGAAAAAAAAAAGTATAACCAGGAAATGGGTTGCAAAGTAATTACATGTATTATTTTGTGATCTACTTCAGCTTTATTCATTACATGCTCCAATTTCAAATAGCAGCAGAGTTCCTATAATAAGGAAAGGGATTTTGATACTCTCCATTGCTGGTTCATATAATGTCACCCCCTCTAATGCTTACAGAGCTTTCACTCTACCAGTCAGCAAACCTGAAATTTTGCTAGATGAGCTTTCTCACAAATTCTACCACAGCCTCTCATTTCTCATTTTCAGTATGACAATGAACCACCAGTGCCAAGTGGATCCAACTAAGCAATTTTTTTGATAGTGTACACTTTTGTAACTCCCCTGTGAAAACACGGGCTCCACGTATCCCACCTCTAGACAACAAAATTATCTCTGGCACTTCTCTGTTTCAACAGAAAAATGTAGTTAACAAAAGTATCATCCACACTTCAGATAAAGTGATCAACAAAAGCTTCATGGTTATTTTAGGAGAGGAAAGACATTTTCCCCTGTTTCTTAAGACTGCTGGGCCAGAGGAGATCACATCTCTCATTACATAGCTGGTACGTGTCACAGCTCTGCTCCTGCACTACCTCCAGTAACTTGCTTGGTTGAAGTGTGCCTTCCAGACAAGCTCCAGTCTTGATATGAAGACTTCAGCAACAGTCTACCTCAACTGAGTCCCTGTGGAGTGTCAGATCTTCATTATTATTGGGCAATTAGCACCAGTTAAGGATTTGACTTTTCTCAATGAAATTAATTTACATGAAAATAGGGAATGCTAACAAAACATTAGCATCACCAGAATTCACCATGCTTTAATCCACGATACATGAGCGCTCCCTGTTCTTTAAATGGAAAATAGATACAGATCTCATACACTGTTGGTGTTAAGTGTTAATAGATGATGACTTTCCAGCAGTGAAAACAGATTGTCTTCTTGCACGTAACATATACATGGTAATTAATATACATATAATTATGTCAACATCAGCTGGCCACTGACTTAGATGTATTGGAGGTGAGCCAGTAGCTGTGGTACGCAGAATGCACAATGCTGCACCGTGCCTGCTGTACAGGGACACATATCAGCTGCATCCCCATTTCCTGAGATCAGTGACATTGTGCACAAGAAAGCAACAACCGACACTTGCACGTGGGCGAGGAGTTGTCCTCTAGTTTCACCCTGGAATTTTTCCTCTTCTCCATGAAGGGAGCCCCACTCTCCTCACCTGCAAGCACCCAGTTCAGGATGCCCTCATGCAGCCTGCAGCCACACAACCCAGCAACACACTTAGTGTAGCTATGGAAATGAGCCTGTGTATTAGCACACGGAAATATCAGCATTTCTTTAAAACACAATAATTTATTAAAACTCTTCCCTTTTCCACTCTTATCTGACCTGCCTGACAGGCGGAGGGGGCAGTGATAGTGTAGACCTGTCCCCTGCCAGAAGTGGATAACAGGATTTGAAGTAACTGCATCGCCTGTGCCAACAACATATTAAAAACAAATACACAGAAGTGAAAATCCTCTTTGGATATATAAGTTTCATCACTTGACTGGTTTTCATTATCTTGAGCACAGGCCACAAAGAAAGAAGCTCCCACAGCATCCAAAAGCAAGGCAGATCTGTCAATACTTGCTCAGAGTGAGATTTAATCACTTTCACTTCAATTTTATGCACATTTGTTACTTCTGCCAAGCTTAAAGAGAAAAGATTTACAGTGCAGAAGATGAATTTTATTACAGCCTACAGGCATCTCAAGCTATCAATGGTATGAAGCATGGCCTTAGTACTTCCAGCACTGAACAAGAGCTGACGTCATGACGGCTGTGAGCCTGGATCTTCTGCTCTGATTTCCTTTGTAGTTGCTGTGCCGTATCATGCTTACCTTGCTTTTTTTTTTTTCTCTCTTTTTTTTTTTTTTTCCTTGGAAACCTGTATCACCCATGCCAGGTAAAGCGGTGGCTGATTATTAGACTCCACTTCTGGTCCATCTAAAGGGGAAATAGATACTCGTGGCTCCCTGTGGCTCTGTGCTGCACGACAGAGCTGTCCACGTGTTCTGCTGCCTTTCACCAGGGAATACACGAGAAGGAATTGAAAGCAACAAACCTAAATATTTTTACATGCTTTCCCCAAACCCGACAAAATTTAAATTTAATATCTAAATGTAAATAAACCGTTACATGACATTTCCATATCTCTTCTGTTGTGCTCCCTACCATACACTCTATTGGCAACTTACCTACCATACAGATGCCTACTCTTGTATAGAAAATAACTCGCCGCCTGTGCTGGGGTAGCTGCTTGTCTCCGAAAGGCAGCTCGAACTGCCTGACTTTTATGCAGATTAGCACACAGAACCTCATGTTTTAATAATAGAATACAAATATATTAAATTACAAATATAACATTAGTAAAAAAAAAGTGTGTTCCTCCGTAATTGCTTTACAGCCTTCTCTTCTCATAAATTATATCATATTTAGCTGTCATATTTCCTTGTCACTCTCAGCAAAGCAGCAACAATTAGCGATTCGACGCCGAACACAACCATAAATAGCAGCGTTGTTTGAGTCGCCAGGAGGTTTGTCAGCAGATCACGAATTACAACAGGGAGTGAGAAGTTGCTAAAGAGATTGTTTCTTTTTCCCGATTACTGATTTACCCGGAACACAAGCGGCCTGACGGCAGCCTGGTGACAGGTTCAAAGACGACGGCAGCCGCTCTGGTGCCTTCTGCTGCAGCACAGGCGGGTCCTCACCTAGCGCCGAAGGAGCCGTGCCTCAGTGTCACACGGCGCTGCCACCTCGCTGCCCCTCCAGCTCCTGGCAGCAGCCACGTAATCCATCCCCACGCCCAGGCCCTGTCCTGTTGGACGTGCCACCTAGGGACAGGGTCCTGCCCGGAGGATAAATGCTGTGGGAATGAGTTCTTTCTGGTCGTGTAGTTTTATCATCCACCTGTTCTTCACAGCTCCCGCAGTGTCGTGCGGAACGTGCCTCTGCTAAGTAGGTAGCAAAACACTGCAGTACCCAAAGCACTCAGCTGAGCTTATGAATAATTTTCGGTTCTGCTTAAAAGCTTTGCTGAACCGCAATGTACCTGCTAGCAGCACATTAAGAAGAATGGATGTTAAGGTCGATTTTTATTCCTTTTCTAACGTGTGCAGAGCTTATTCTGGTGAGCATGGCCGTCCAGACTCCCTGTGTAGGATAACTGGATTGGTTTTCTTTAGGAATTTCTGAAGCGGAGGGAAAACCAGAAGAGACCGGAGCGAAGGCTGAAGAAGCACATTATGCAGGACTCCATAAAGAGGGGCAGGGACTGCTTAGAGAGTGAATGCACTTTGGAAATTAATAGAAAAACATTTATGAAATAGAACTGTATAGATTTATTAGATTTATATAGTCATCATGTATCTATTTAGCTACTCTTGTGACACGCTGTGCGTTACGGCATGTCTTACTAATATACGACTTGTAATCTCCACAAAACGCTACAAAATCAAAAGCAGAATGAAAGTGGGTGGTACCAGTTGTGTTTTAAGTTTGCCTTTTCCTTACGTTTTTCAATATTTCAAAATTCTTAATATGATTTTTTTTTTTTTGTTACAGCAGCAGCAAAAATACGTGGAGCGAGAGCGAGAGAGCACGAGGCCTGAGGCTGGCTAATTCTGTAGCAGAGCAGGAATCTCTGAGCAGTATAATTAGTTCATTAAATGCCATCAAAGATTGCTCAGGAGGACGGAGGGGAGCGTGGGGAGAGCTAATGGCCCCAGGACAGCACTGGAGAACACTGCTGCAGCAGGAAGCAAGCCCAAGTTCTCATTTCAGTTTCACAAGCTCCAAACCCAGACGTGTTTTTGAAGTGTGACCATCGGTACATTTTGTGTGAATTGGTATCCAAGGCACAAGACCCTAAATTGTCACCGCAAATAGGATCAAATTAAGCAGCCGCAGACACGGAGCATAAAACCGAGAAGGAACTGCAATGGCATAAGAGGAAAAAGGGGCCGAGTTGCTTAGCAACCCTCACCTCTTCTCCTGGATTTGTGAGTCCAGAAACATCGGCACCGCCGACAGTCGTTGCTGGAGATGTGGGGGAGCGTTTCCACACCGCCGTGTGACGAGGTCGGGCGGGTGCTGTGGCAGTAAGGGCACAAGAGGGTGCCAGGCGAGGACGAGCCCCGACGTGACATGATGAATGTCCTGGGGGCAGCAGGATGGCTGCTCTAGCACGGGTCTGCCCCAGGCCAGGAGCACGAGGGGTCCGAGGCTGCATGACTAGCACTTGGCATTTGTGGGCCTCAACCCACGGCAGCCCACGTGGTTAGGTTGGTCCATTCGAGAGAAAAGCCATTCCTGGAGGTACCCAACAACGGCTGCGTGTCTCTGTTCTCGTCTCACCACCATGCTGAGGCTGTTTTCCCATCAGAGATGTCAGAAGCCCTCTTAGGTATGAAGTGATCAGACCGAGCTCGGCCAGTTGGGCACGGGCACTAGTGAAGCCACACACCTGGGCTGCAGTTTGGTTAAAGCAACGCTACATCCATTACAGGCACGCTTGTCTAAGTCGTGCTCCAGTGGCCCTGGACATCCTGTGCCTGTCCCGTCTCTGCCCTGTCCCCGTGCAGGGGGTGGCACAGCGGTGGCACTCCTTGCTCTGCGTGCTGGAGCTCCTCCCTGCAAACTGGAGAAGGTGGGAGGCAGGCACAGCCGCGCTGCTTAACTACAGGGAAAAAACAACAAAAACGTAAACGAGAAAAAAAAAGGGGGGTGGGGGGTGGCAGGGAGGAAGAAGAGACCTGTTGCAAGGAGAAAAAATAATTTAAAAGCTGCAGCTTGTCTGGAATAGCAGCAAGCCAGACTCACTGCCAGCAGCTCTCCCCAGGCACAGCTTTTACTTCCCTACTGCTGACAGCCCCCTGCCCACCCACCTGCCAGGACGTCCTCAGCAGTCAGCTACAAACCCACAGGACCGAAAGCGAGCACAGTGAGCACGGCAGTGCTGACCCACAGCACACATTTGCCATTTATTTCCCTTGGTGGCCGGGCTGAGGGGCCCCAGCATTCCCACCCGGGCTGGGGGGACCCCGCGGTCGCTGCACCCGCAAAGGAGCCCGCAGCTCCCAAGGGCCAGGGACAAGGGGGTCTTCTCCCTGCTGCCGGGGGTCCCGTGGCTTTGGAGGCAGTCGTTCATCTAAGATCCTTCTGTGCACATTTAAATCCACTTATACGCTGAAGTGATGTTTGCCTGAGTCCCCAGCAGTGAGCCCAGCCCTGGGGGAGCTGGTGCCACGTTCCCTGCGCTCAGCCGATCGGCAGCCCCGGGGGAGCTGCTCCTGCCTGGGGCCTGGTCTTTTTTAAGAACTTAGGGATTTTTTTCAATGCTCATCTCTTCTCAAGGTTTATTCATTTGAACTGAAGTGCTGTAGGTTGCCGGGCGATCACCACCAAAACACCAGAATGCGCCAGGTATCAGGAATAGCCGTAAGTGTCTGCCAAAGGTAATCTGAATATTTCCCTCAGATGTTCTTTGAGAGATGAGTTTTGCTATCAAACAATTTCCAGTGCCGTTATGGGATCTGCTTTGACTTTGCTGAGATACATTAGATTGGCTAAAGTATTCAGGGGATAGTGCTGGAAGACGCCTGCAAAATGCAGCCTGAAAAATGGCCCGTACGAGCCACGGCCGCGCACCCCTGCACGGAGGAGCCAGCGCTGGCTGCACGGGGTTTGGCGTGCCGAGGTGTTCCTGCTGCTCAGCACAGGATATGTGATCTGTGAGATTCCTGCTAGCAGGGAGGAAGAAAACACATTTATGTAGTCAGGAAGATGAAAGTATTGCTTTTTTTTTTTTTTTTTTTTTTTCCTTGTATATTTATATAACGTAAACAGCTCGTGAAAAAAAAATACACAAGAACCATGAAAAAAAAAAAAAAAACATGGAATAAGGTTCCTGAAGCAAAATTCTTCAAATTAAGGAAAGCTGTTTTGTGAATATGAATATTTTAAAAGTCCTGCAGATTTTAACAGGAAAAAAAAACAACCAACCAAACAAGGTTCATTAGTTAAATGTAGAACAAATAATTTGACTGGCTTTAAAAATTAAAAATATACATTCAGATATTCAGATTTCTTTGCAGTTTTCACAATCTGACTGTCCTCTCATGTTCAGGTTCTAGGTGGTTAGAAACCAGATGCCCGGCCAAGTTTCACCCCTGAATGCCACTCCAGTGCCTCCCTTCCAGTCTGCAAAATAGTGATGATGTTTGTAAGCTCCTAGCTCAGAGGGAAATAATGAGGTGAACGCTAATGCCCAGAAATCTTGAATAAAATGATGAATGTCATCAGAGCACAATCACAAATAATAGCCCGAGCAATCTTGCACTTCAGCGCTGTTTTACATACATTTGATAACCTGGATTCACCCGGTTCACTTCCGTTGCTTTCAGAATGCAATTAAAAGTGAAACAATCACTTCAAATTATTAGAATAACTACGCTTATGCAAGTGCATGCAAATGTAATATACAGAGTAGGGCTGGGTAAATGCTGCTTACAGATTCCTATCTGAAGAGCGTTCACACATCCCTCACTTTACACAAACGTATTTCTCTCCTACATTTGTCATATTCTAACCAGGACTACATTTTTCCTTTAAGGCTTTCTTCTTATTAGCCCTTTTAGAGATGGATATTTACCCTGTCTGTTATATAGCCCCTAGGCAAACTCAGCCTGCATCGCTAGTGAAGTGAATTATACAGCCTCACTTGAAGTGAGCCTCGTACCCAGGGGACTGGCAAAATATCGTGCCGAGTAGTGCCAGGGCCATAAGTAACAATTACAAATATCCCGTATAATGGGCTCTTTTAACTAGGATTGCTTTGAAGTTCCCAGAAGGATTTAATAGGAAGTAAAAGTGTGACCTTGCCAGTTCCCCAGAGCACACCGGGATTTGAAGAGGGTTTTTCTTTGAACGAGTCCATTTTAGCTTATAAGGATTTCAAGTAGTAGCTGCTACCAGAGGCGTAGGTTTTTAATTCATCATTTTTTTTTTCTTTTTACAATGCACTTTTTGTGAGGACTGAGAATGCATCCGAAAGGAAGAATAATAAACACAGTTCCTGGGTGAAATGTGATAGAAAGTCATCTCGGGTCAAAGTGGCAACTACATGACATTTTTATAGCTTAAGATAGTTTGTTAGGGTTTGAGTAGATAAAATGTTTGCTTTGTTGTTCTGCAGATGTATTAGATTGAGACCAATGGACTGTTGAATTTTTTCTTGGTAGGGATGAGAAAACTCTAGGCTCAGCCAATGCAGAGAAAGCAATTGTATTAGACAGGTGCCTGCCTCAGTACAGAGCTGGGAAATTCTGACTTCGCTTCCAGTCAGTAGAATAATACTCATTAATTTCAGTGAAGCAGGCTTTACCACAGTGAATCCCAGAAAAGATGGGCTGCTTTTCATCCTGATCACCTTAAAACCCACAAAAAGATGTAGAGATTAGCCGGCAGAGTCAGCATGCACCGCTGCCCTCAGCGCTCTCCTCCTGAACAACGAACGAATGGCTTACGTGAAAGTTGGGCACATTTTCCTGCAGCGTGCTGGGTCCACACGAAACCTCTCTCACGCCCCACACTTCTCTAGCACAAGGGGAATGAAATACAGGAGTAGGTGGCTTTGCCTAATGACGCGGGGTTACATTACACTTCTCGAGCTTTGCCCTGTGGGCAGCAAACAGAAGCTGACGTCGTGAAGACAAGTAAGGAAGCAATCCTGTAGACGTAGCACAAAACACACGCACTTCTGTGCTTCTTGTGCTTTTCTGCATCCAGCCATGCAACCCGTGGCTCTTTTTCCCTGCCAGCAGCCGAACCACCACCAGCATCTGAGGGGCTCGATGCCATTCCTGGTCTGCGCACGGCACTGAAGAACGCCACCGAAACACCGTGGCCTCTGGTGGGAGACATACATGTGGTAAAGTACAACTGAGAGTCGGGAAATTTACTCCTCTGAAGCATATTACAAAGATATGCTCCCAAATCAGTTGTTATCAGCTCTAAAAATAGGCTGTAAATGAGATATGTGATACATGCTCCCCCTTTGCAACGGCAAGATAACATCATCACTTATGAATATTTACCCATGGAAGGCATAGTTCTCTGGAAACACACACAAAAGCGTGTCATTTGTTGCTCTGCTTCTGAACTGCTTATGCTGATAACTCTGTCAGAGTCAATAAACTCCTTTTGTTAAGCTGGAAAGATGATCTCAACTACCTGCCGTGGCAGACACTGCTTTCCTGCTTTCCGTCTCCTCAGGACTGTGCTAAAAGATAATTTTTATCAGCCACACCTTTGACTACTTTGCAAGGTACTGCGGAGGTAGGTGCCTTCAGAGACGGATTCAGAGGCTGCCGTCAATGTTCATTTTCCCATCTGAGCCATTACAGGAAAACATGACTTTGCCTCAAAGAACAGAAGCAGACACAACATTCATGGCCCGCAAAAGCATCGTGTTTTTGCCTGAAAGATGCCTGTAAGAGTGCGATTTTGAGTCAGGTAATAAGATTGCAATAGAAGAGGATTAGTTTTATCCTCCTAAATGAAAGCTAAAATCAACAAAGCATTGTAGCTCTGAAGAACATCAATCCTAAGTGTGTTTGGCGGCATCCGTCTCCTATCTCCCACCGGGTCTGCTTTGCAGATAAAAACTTCTGGGTGAGGTGAGGTCTGAAAGTGCCTGCCGCACCGGGCACTGGGATCAAAGAACAAACAGCAGAAAGCCTTATCAGTGCTTCCAGCAAATGAAAGGGTGCAGAGAGGCTTAAACAAGGCCTCGCAGGAAGAACAGTCACGGCTCGCTGGAGCATTTATGCACTTAGGTGGGAGATGCAGCGAAGGGATCGGGTCAGGAGCAGATCCCCCTGATCCGCACGGACAGGGCAATAAGGAGGCAGCGGCGAGCTGGTTCCCTGGGCAGCACACCACCCACAGCCCCGGCACACAGCTAGGAAACAGCCCAGCAGCTTAGGAAACGTGTTTCCAAATCTTTGCGAGATTTGTGGCAAGGAAGAAACCAAACCAATTCATATTACTCCTTAATTGGAACTGACAGTACAGCAAGCATACCAATTTAAACGACGTGTAAAATGCTTCAGTTTGAATACTGTTGACTGGAAAGATAACAAATGGTAGCAAATTATTTTCACCTGCTTAAAACAAAGTAATTAATAGTACTTTGGTTATCTCACCTGGAAAGCCAGGCTCTGCTGAGAGCCGTTAAAGCCAAGTGTGAAAACAGTTTGCATGAAAAATAATTAGAGCTATGACCTGAGCGATCCTCTAAGACATCCCGAGGGAGGCCTGAACTCGGTGCGGTAAGAAACGATTCCTCCCTACCTCCTCCTCCTTGGCTTTGTCCTACCTGGCTCCTGAACGCCCCCCGTCCCCGTGCCCCTCTCTGCAGCTGCCCGTGGGCCCTGCAGCCTCGCCCCGACCCCGGGCAGAGGCAAAGCTTTGCCGGCTCCATCACTCCTGCCAGGGTCCCTGCAGGAGTTCTCCCTTTGCTCCATGCCCTCCTGCCCAGAAAGAGCATTTCTGATATCCTTTCTAAACAGCACTCCTCTTCAGTCAGTCCCTGCATCTTGGCATCACCCCAGCACCTCTCCATACAAATCCCCATTTTTTGACCCAAGCAGACATACAAAGACATTGCTATGATCATTTTCTTTCATACTCCCACATTCAGTAAATACAGCTCTACGTGTCTGGCTAGTTTATCCAATCAGTGATCAAAGAATTGAAAATGTTTTTGTAATTAATCATTATACGTAACAAAAGTCAAGAAGAACAGAACGCAGTGCAGCTGCCAACAACAGGAATATAGAACTGAACAAGAATCCCGTATTCAGTAGTGGGTTTCAAACAGACTCAGAGTACAAAGGTGTTTTCCATTTATTCTCTTAATGACCTACAAACGATTCATTATTTGGCACTTCCAGGTTTTCCTGCCAGTGCATCTCCTCCGCGCAGCTCCCTCAGCACAGCGGGTGCAGTGCCCAAAGCAGAGAGCTCGGACCTGGGCTCCCTCAAAGCAGGACCTGGGCTCCCTCAAAGCAGGA
>CM021742.1:20664941-20681424 GCA_011075105.1 Heteronetta atricapilla | reverse complement strand
GCAGGACCTGGGCTCCCTCAAAGCAGGACCTGGGCTCCCTCAAAGCACTCTGTCTCGCTGAGCAGCTACAGCACTCACTGAGTCAACTCCTCATCCACATTTCTCAAAATCTGGAAATACATGCCATTTTTTTTTTTTTTAATAGAAAAATGAAAATAAGATGACACCTGCAGAGAAAAGTTTTGCAGAATTTGGGTTTTGGCTGGAGTCGCTCTCCCCGTCACCGAACTGCCCACCGGTGCCATCGCTCACGCTCCCGAGCAAACGTAACCCCGATGTGTGTGACAACAAAACCTGGCAGCAGGGAGAAAAATGACATGGCACCAAAGATTGTAACCTAACCCAGGCCACAAATGACAAGGTGACTCTGAACATAACCTCCCTGCGTCAGAGGAACAGGTCACAGCTTTATTTTAAACAGCACTCAGTGTCACGCGTACTGCTCCATTTGCTCTTCAAGGAAGCACAGATACCAAGGAGACCGAAGAAGCCACCGGTGGGGAACTGGATTTGGGAGCAGAGAGGAGGCTCACAGAGCTCCTGCCCCTAATGCTAGGGCAAGGTGAAGGCTGCACAAATGGGAACGTGCGGCACAAGGGCAGTCGGCTCCGGGCCATTTCTGGCAAGATCCAGCGCCAGGAGGGTGGCACTGTCCTGCTTCCCCAAAGGAGAGCAAACAGAGGAAGTCCAGAAGGCAGGGGTGACTGCTCAAGGGTCGAGAAAGATCAATAGGGACACTCTTACCCTGTTAAACCGAGGGGCTCTTGGCATTAATAAAATGCATGGCCTTCAAAAACTTTCACAGGGAATGTGTGCGCGTTTGTTGCTCTGCCTAGGTGTTCGGGGGATGCCTGCACGGGAAAGCAGAAGAGGCTCCGTGCACGTGCACAGCAATCACCGCCTTCATCCCTCCCACGTGGCGAGCTGGAATTAGCTCAGCACCGAGCAGAGGCACAGCCACGGCACTGTCGGGGTGCGCTCCCCAGCTGGAAGGAACTGACCCCCCTGTTCTCCACTTCTGCCCGCTCCAACTCTTTGGCGAGGGGCTGCAAGTAACAAACATCTTAATAGAAAAATCAGGAATGTTCATGAAGTGCAAAGAAGCTAAATTCGCCGGAAAATGTATTCATGCTGTATAATTCTGTAATGCCCAGTGTCTAACAGAATTATGCTTTGAGCTGCATGGTTACACAGCACCTTTTCACTGCAATCAACTTTATTTTTTTTCTCCGGAAAGTCTTGATTTCAAATATCTTGAAAACGTTTAACAGCTGATATTAGTAAGAGCATAGATTTAATATAAAGCTCTTTATTCCACAGGCATGATAAGCATCATGACAAGTGGTGTAACTATGGCAACTATTTTTTTCCCCCTATTTTCCAGTGAACCACAAGAACAGACGTCTCACTTGACGCACTGCCAGACTTCTCCCAGGTGAGCCCCAGTGCTCCGAGGTCAAGCAAAAACTTGCTTTTTTGTTTATTTTTTTCCTTTACTGTCAGACAAAGAGTTCAAAACCAACAAACTCACCCCGAACTCAAAATACCTATTTTCAGGAACAAAAGGATGTTCTCTTCTTTAATGTATCAACATGGACCGCTGGAAAGAGATGCACACATTTCCTTTCCTGAAGCCAATAAAGAGCAAACATCACTGGTATATTCCAGAGATGTTGGATCCTGAAATTGGTGTGTATTTGCAATAAGAGAGAAACACTGAGAAAGATTTCTTATGGGCTTTTTGATTTGTTCTGCTTACACCACAAAACACAAACAGAACCAGGCCCCTGCTGCACAAACATATTCTCTGTTTGCTGTCTGTGTCAACACAAAATAATATCTATTTTACAGCGTTGCTTTGTGTCAGTGACAAATGAATGCTCAGCTGTATCTCACACTCCTTGTACTCATGCGCTCCTCCAGTTCATCAGCACTATCATTTCCAAGCGCTGCGCTGAAATTTGGTATTTGCTTCTTCTTCACAAGGATGACAAAATATATTGAAGGCTTGAGTAAAATCACCAAAGACACGCAGCTGCACGCAGGAACCTGCTTGGACAACATTACCTTTGTATTACGGAGGCAAACAAAGCGCCTGTGACGGCAGTTCCTCGAGCAGAGGAGCGGCAGCTATCACATCAACATGGATGAACTGATGGGCAGGTGCTCGGATGTATTACTGGATATGTATTTTGTATTCACAAAGACTTATAACTAATATGAGCATCCCTGGCCATCTCAGACCCAAAGCAGGAGCAGCGCCTCCATCCTGGATGACACCGAGTGAAGCAGTACAGAACATCTGACGCTGAATCAAAGTGACTAATTCCCTGCAGCATAAACCAAAAAACCCACCTCTACGGACTGTAAGTGGGGTCATCGTGCCTTTTTTTTTTTAATTTATTTTTTTCCCACAGGGAATATGAGGAAGCGAGCTGCTCACCTCAGATAGGCCTGTGGGACTTTTGTTGGCTGAACTTCACTACCCCGTGTGTTCAGCCCTGTTACTTCAACAGACCTCCCCTCACCCCTGAGGGGAAAACAATTTAAGTCACTCATTTAATACAGGTTTTGCACCTAACCTTATCACCTGTACAGATTTCAACACAAGTGTAAGGCACTCGCTTCCGAACCAGCTGCTAGATGTCCTTAAAATAATTCCTGTCTCTGTCCTTCCCTCCCCGCAGCCTGTGACAGCTGCCGTGGCGCTGATGGCTGCAAACCAGAGCTGCTTCGTGGATGGTTGGATTCAGCACACCATTTTTTTAAGGAGAATAAAGAGAGGAAAATATCTTGCCTTGGGGAACAGGAGGATAAAATGGGTATCTCAAGGAATGTGTTACTGGCTGCCATCGGCCAGAGCTGAGCACGACGATGTCTGTGAGTGAAGAAATCCCTCACTGGCATCACTGAGCTGAAGGTAACTGAATTACACCAGGGAATGGCCACCGAGCATCAAATTTAAGCTCAACCGTTGCACTTCACAGTCCATTAGAAATGTTTGCATTCCCAGAACGTTGCTTCTCAAGCATTCACCGAAGGCCTTTCCCTTTCAGGCCTCTCTGCATATCGGGCCTGGGCATTTGAGGCGCTCCGAGGCCGTTCCGCGGAGGCATTACAGCAAGGTGGGCAGCGCTCAGGGCCGACGGACGGTCGCGTTCCTCAGGAACAGACCGGCAGGGTCAGAGGGTGAAGGCTGCTCATGTATGTGACTGTTGATAACAACAACAACTGCTTGTGGTAACCACAAATTAAAATGTCTGCAACACCGATTTATAGCACTCAAAAATCATGAGTTACAACTGAGATCAAGGAAATCTGCACAAATTCCGAACGGGAAATTCTCAAATTTAGGTTCCTTGCTATCTCAGAAGCCACAGCAGAGTGCAAAGCCTGGCATATACCTAGCTGTTCTCTCCCAAAATCTCTTCCCCAGCTACTTCCAGTCAAACGACCCCCACTTTCATCTGCAGTAGCCAGACAGCATAGTGCAACTGCGCTAGTAAGTCTTTGTTGGGCTGGGAAGATTCCTTACACCTAGTTGGGTTTTGCACCTGAGGTGACAAATCACGGCTGCTCTCCAGAAACCTTTGTTAGTGTAGTAGAAATGACCGTCAGCAGAGTGCACATCCCGAAAACTGCAAAATGCACTTGCAATGCTTCCCATTGCTTGGGAAGGGGAGGAAAGAAATAGGACCCCAAAATACTGCAATGTCCTAGTCTGGGGCAATTCCAGTGATTTCAGTGAGATTAAGCTGTGAATGTCAAGTCTTTCATAATCCTTTATCCCTTTCTTTGAGACATCTCATTAACACAGAGAAGGATGTGAGCGTATGCAAGAGACTACAGCAAGCTACCGTGCGAGAGCAGCATCAAGGCAGCCCTGCCAAAGTGCTGTTTACCCTGCTCGGGAGGAGGAGATTCATTATAAATATACGGAAGGCTCGAGAGCCAGCAGTCTGTCTTCTCATTGATGTTACAATTTATGAATTTGACAAATTCTCCCTGAGAGGATGTAAGGACTGATAAATTAGTCAAAGGGATAACTCAGCACTATTAAGAATTTATTAGGCAAAAAAGTGACAGCAGGACTGTCCTTTAGGTGTAGCAATGTATGTGCAAAATTTACAGCTCACTGTTCTTCCACATTTTCTAGGAAAAAAGATCACAGAAAAAAACAAAGAGAAAAAATAGAACAGAAGATGAATACTAATACTAGCAAACTAATTAATTCTCATTTTTGTCTCAAAGACACATACCTAGCTACCTAACTTTTACTAACCAATGCATCCACAGTCATGAATAATGTATTTTAACTAGCATTGCCCAAACCTTACGCTATAAGGTGATCATTTAAGTAGATAAGGATTTTTTTTTTTTTTTTAAATGGAAACAGTCTGACACTTCCCTGCCCGTTTACAAGTCTTGTATCATAAAAGTCATTGAAGGTGTGAGACAGTCTGCAATATAATTAACTCGGAAGCACACACCTACGTGGATGTATTAACGTGCATCACCAGAACCAGCTATTCCCAGACGTCAGCGGCGAGCAGCCCACCCCTCGCACGTTCAGACCGTGCCGTGCCTGGAGGCTGCCAGCTCCCCGGCGTCTCGCGGCATCCGCCAGCTCCTTATGGGCAGGCACAGCTTCTCCAGCAAAATATCCTGGCCATACGATAATGCCAATTAAAATAAATCTCCTAAGCAACTTGAGTCCAGCTAGGCTTGAAGTCAAAAAGACAAAACGCGTCTTTCTTTGACCTACCTTCAGGTCTCCTTCAAGCAACAGTTGCACCAGATTTATTTCTGAGAGGTTTTAAATGAAACCTTTAAATAACACATACAGCTCTCAGCCATGACAAAGCGCTGTGATGGCTTAAGAAATATCCGCTGTGATGGGTACCCTCTGAAACTTGAGACATCACGAGAAGAGTCTAACCTGGCACTGCTGAGGACAGCGATCGCAAAATCGCATCACTCGTGAGATGGCCGGGGAGAGAATAATTCCTGGCACAGTTTGGCTGCGGGGCACTGGGATGCTGCCACGGATATATAAAACCCGAAGGAAAACATCAATTCAAATGTGTACTGAGAGCTTGAGAAACCGCTAAAAGTTGTAACGCAAACTGAACGTGCAAGTGCAGACTGGGGTGGAAAAGGAGCCATGTTCAAACCTGCAAAGCCAAGCTCAGGCAGAGGGGCCAACTTGTAGCCCCCCCACGTTTCCATAGCTCAGAGCATCCACCTTTCCCCACACTGGACGAAACAAGGGAAGCCCCTGCTCTTCAAGGAGCCTGCTCAGCAGGCGGGCTGCAGAAAGCCATTTCCACCTGAAAAACCTGCTAATTAAGGAAGTTAATTTGTTCACACATTTTACTCCTGAGCCCCTCCCTATCATTTGAAATGGTTTCCCCAGGCAGAGTTTTGCAGCCCAGGTGCCCCCAGCCGTGGGGGTGCAGGGGGAGGCGCACAGGACGTTTGGAAGCAGCTGTGCCACGCTTAGGAGAGGAGCGTGTTGTTGTTAGAAGAAATTCATGATAAATGGTTATTTTTCAGTAAGCTATTCCAGAATGAAAATAGATGCAGTGAAGACCTGTCAAAGTCTTTTGCTTATCAATTTTTGCCGCATATTCTCATTTCTTTGCAGCCTCCACTAAATAGAAAATCCTTCAAGTGAGGTTAAACACAGAGCACTATTTTTTGGGCTGAAACCGGCAGGATTTAAAATGAAAATGACATCTCAATCCAGAAAATAATGATTCTATATCTCATACTTTAAGGCGGGACAAGCTACAGAGCATCCTGAGGTTCGGATGCGAAGCTTCAGAGAGCTGCCAGGTCCCCAGGGCGCTGCCGGCCGCAGCGGGTGGCCCCGCGCAGGGGGAGCTCAAGCCGGGCACAGAGGCGCAGGTGCTCAGCGCCCAGCCCGGCCGAGGCGAAGCTCCAGGAGCAGACAGACAAAGGAGGAAAGGGAGCTGGTGGGACAGAGTCACACCAATGTCCTGGCTAAGACAGCTCGAGGTGCTGAAGCACTGTCAGTACGACCTCGTTGCAAACAGCAGCCAGAGTAACAGTGCCCAGTAACAACAAACCGGCCCCAAAGCAGGGGCTGCTCTCCAGTTGGTCTCACTGTGACTACTTCTAGAAGTTCTTCAAGCTTGGTATTTTCATCAGCCTCAATGGTAAAGAATCCCTATTTGTCACTCACAGGAAAGAGTTTAAAAGCATGATGAGTGCACATGCCCATGCGTCACGTAGCAGGAATTGATATAGTCAAGGAGCAGTTTAAGCACTGTGCTCACAGCTACACACAGATACGTTACTAGCAAAACAAATGTCAATTTACAACTAAGTTGATATTTTCCTGATATCGTTGCTTTTAATACAGCGTATAGTTTCTTGCTGTTTTTCTGTTTTACATTCCTGGAAGAACAAGCCAAACATAGCATGCAGAGCTACAGCAACCATCCCAGGGGGAAAAGAGCAGCTCACGGGTGAGGAGTGGAGAACTACACCTGATGCAGAAGAGCTCGAGTGGGCAAAACCATCGCAAGTCCAAGTCATCCTCAACTGTAGTATTTTTCATAGTTTTGCATCAGGAAGATTTTAAAATTTGGGCAAAGAATCTGAATAGCCAGTTGCTTTTTATAGGACATGGATAACAAAATTATTTGAGTGCCTTTGCAGATACCAGCTCCTTGTGTTATACAGCAATGTTATATTTATTTTTAGAAACGTGTTAGCTCTTAGTGTTTTACATTTTAAACATTTTTAGTTTTATAGAAAGAAGTGATTTCTCCCAAGATGTGAGATCTCTTATATAGCCCACTTATTCTACTGATCTCCTTCCTTTAGCAATTTCATCTTCATGTAGTCGCTCTTTACTCTTTCACATTAGATTTGCAATAGTACTTTGAGAGGCCCCTTCTCCTCTCCAACTACTTTGTTGTATTTCCCTCAACACCGGTCCCTGTCAACCTTTCTGACTCCAGCCCCTGGGTAAGTCAGGTCGTTCTGATGCTCATGAAGAGCTTCACACCTTAAATAAGGCTTTCTGCCTGAGCTGGGCAAGTTAGAATAACAGGCATGATTCAAATACAATAAAAAGCAATTTGAACACTTCACAAGAACTCGAGCTGAATTGAAACTGGAGCTGTGGCAAATTACACCAGCTAAAGGTATTAGTGCTTGGGATTTTTTTTTCCCTGCAACTCAGAGACTCAATTCTAGCTACATTCCTACCTTTGCTGATACAAGTTCCCACCTATTAGGGATCAGCCAAACAAGGTTTGGAAGGCTGTATACAGCAATTTCCTCCAGCCCCGAGTGCACAGCACCACGGTATCCTGGCCCGTGCCCTTCATACCCGGCCACAGCCTCAAAGCAGCAGCAAAGCTGTGTGAGCAGACACAATTGCAGATATGAGAACTTGTTAATGGCTGTCAGTTATTTATCTCCAATATCAAACGCTTTGTCATTCCCCTAATTTCACTAGAAAAACAGTAATTCTTGGCTGATGAAGTCACAAATACAAAATTAGCTCACACGATCACCACGTAGGCAGTCACAACACTTAGGAAAAGCCAGCACTCAAAAATTGTTCACTTGTGGTTATTCAGAAGTGGTCACTGGGATCAGCCACAGGGAAAAAAAAAAAATTAAAAAAAGGAAAAATAGTTTGCAAACTTTTTTTGAGCAATTTATAATTTTAGAGTAAAGAAGACTGCTCTCACATTTGCATACGTTATTTTTACGCTGCCAGGCAACCCTGCTGGTAAGGCAGCTAGAAGTGACTCAGAAAGCATTTTGTTAGCTGTTAGATCTGATTGCCATAATTAAATTTTGATGATTTGTTTGTTCCTTTTTAAATTGTTATCAAATACCTACATCTCCAAAGGCTTCACTGGGATCCACCTCCACCCAGGGGACGCAGAGGACCGCCAGGCTCTTTTCCCTGCAGCACAGGGCTTAAAATCCCCCAAGCCCTGGGCTTTCACTTCCCAAAGCAGACCCTTCCTACGGGAGCTTTGGGTCACGGATGCGTGAACAATTTTTAAGGCAGATCCTTGTTTTGACAAGGCTGCACTAATGCACATTCCTCATTTACTCATGTATAACGATAATAATTATTTGATAACGAAATAAAAAGAAGCTAGATTTTTTCCTTACCTTTTTGGAAAGCAGGCAAAAGCTATACAGTAGGTGGAAGAGTGTACCAAGTAACAGACTTTTGAACACTCTTTCTTACTGGTGGTATGCAGTCTACAGGAAAAGTAAATACATTGGTATGTATAATGCGTCTGTTCACAACAAACCCTTCAAATTTTGCCCTGTCACTGAGGCCAAGATATTAATCTGACTGAAGAGATCGGATTAGAGCAGCGATAGTGGGAAGCTGAGAGACGCCAATACACAAAATTAGCTCTGGGCTGGAAATAAATGAACCAGGTCACAGCAGTTCAGGTACCTCTGAACATGGGAGCAGCTGCCCACCAAAGGGCAGGTCTGGTTGACTTTTTTTCCTCTCCCCTTGACAAACTCTGGAGCACTTTGGTTTCAGTTAAACACTCCCCAGTCCCTCCTTGTCCACCCACTCACTCTTGGGTTCCTCAGCATCATCGGCAACCATTTCAGTTTTTTCTCTTAGAAGGACAGAACAGGCAATGCCACATCAGTGATGTCAAGGACCAACACGAATGAATACACAAGCACAGCACTATTTGCACAGCAGCGCCCATACACCTGCAGAGGTGTCTGCAACCCACATGCACTATTCACAGCTTACTGATGATGAAGTCAGTGTCCATTCCCAACACGTGGAGAAAAATGAGAACTGACATGCGCTGTTCTTGTTGTCATGCTGGTCAGAGAGAGAGAAGCTTGCAGCACTCAGGAAAGCATGGTTTTAAAATGGAAACTTGCAAATGATTCCTGTTCTGTTTAGGAAAATGGGCAGGGATTGCACTCCGCTCCTGAAAATAGAATCATCTGCCAAGTAATTTCTATGTAATGCTAAGGAAAGGAGAAAAAAAATAATCTTGAAGATGCCTGCAAAATTATTGAGCCCTCAGAGCACCTGCTAACTTGAAAGCCCACAGACTTAGGATGCTACTGAAAACCAGACCCTTACAGCTGTTCAGACCCTAACTTTTCTGGCAACTTGGGGACAGCAATCCTTTGCCACTCCTCAACAGATCTCAGCTAAACTCCCTGGATGTCCTCCCTCCAGGGGCCCCTCCTGTCCAGCTGTTTGTCACTCCAATGCCCTCAGCCTTGGCCAGGGATGCTGCCTGCCCACCTCCTGTTCACTACCCTACACTAATGGGCATTGCCGCAACACTTGTCTTGATCTCAGAGCTTTATCAGCTCCGAGAAGAGCAAAATATGAGGGGGAATTTGACCACAGCCACTCTCACAGGTGGTGAGACCGATAACAGGGATGGGGGGAGACCAATCCTCCCCGCACTGCCAAGCCCACCCCAGTTCCTGTGGGCAAGCAGCTGCCCAGAAGAGCCACTTGCACTGCACAGCCCGGCAGCTCCGGGCACTGCCTTCCCTCCTCACCGGTGCTAAAAGAGGGAAATTGCCGTAAAACAAATGCCTGCCCAGGCAGGTCTGCTGGTCCAGCCCACAAGAAGCACAACCACCTCATTGCCATAAACAGCTGATCTCCCTGTTGCTGTGTTTGGGAAAGCAACAAATTAAAGCAAGTTGCTAAGGAGAAGGAGTAATTACATGTAAATCTCAATATAAGTTAACTACGGGTTGGAGGTTCAAATGTTTTCTTGGGCTCTGACCCCGTTCTTGAAGCAGAAACAAACACAGGGCCCAGCAGAAGCGCTTGCTGTCGCGTCACCCTCAGGCTCGATGAGAAGCATCTTCCCAAACATTGAGAAATTTGGCCAGGGGCACACAAGAGCAGAATGAACTTGTTACACGGGCAGAAGCTGCTGCACACCGAATTCTGTTCATCTTAATCTGCCGCAAAACATTTCGGATGCAGACATGTATTAGCAGAAAAAAGATGTTGAATGAGTAAAAGCATGCACATGCCAGATGGCAAGCTGGAATGATTAAGAGAGTTGTCACAAGGAGCACAGCTATAGATTGAGAAGCTTGGCCTTAATATATCCGATTCAGCATGGAAGCCGTCCCAGGTCGGGGCCGGGGAGCTCAGCTTGTGAAATTTCTCACTTTAAGGCATTTTAAAGCAAAAGCTGCAACACTGCGAGTCCCTGCTCCTGGCGGGCACGATATAAGGTCACGGCGTTTCAAATGGGTTTCCTCCCACACTAGTACAGTTTCTTCTTCTATACTCATTCTGCAACCTCGGTGCTTGAGCCCACCTCTCCTAAGTGCTCAGCACCTTTTCCCCCAGCTCGGACCCCTGCCCGCCAGCTGAGGCTCAATGTGCCCCGCTGCTGGGGCTCACCGGCTGTTGAAGCCTCAGGTAATTCACAGCCTGTCCAGTTTTACGTGCAGATCTTCCATTCATTAGGAGGTCTTTCCAGGCTAATACTAAAAAAAATAAGGTTTTGTGCAAGGCTGTCTTTCTGTAGAACCATCCACATTTTGCTTTTTTATGCTGTTGATAGGCCATATAAGTGGGACAGGCTAGAAATCTGGGCTTAGTCACCAAATTCCCCAATGTTTGGAGGTACATGAACCCCATGCTGATAGCTCATTGTTAATCTGTTCTTAGAAGATATGAAACATTTGTGTATTTTCAATAAAAATGGCAACTCCAGTCTCCAGTCCCTGAGCAAGCCACGAACAGCAGCATCACCAGGAAACACAACCGAAAATCAAGCTGAAAAACCCAACTGCCCTTTTATGCTTCCAAGAAAACACGTGGTAGCTAAGCCAGCTCTGCAGCTAAGTTTGTTTCCACTGTGCTGGCGAGTCTCAGACTCCTTGCTTAACTGCCCTCCATTAATTAACTTTCAGCCTAAGAGACTTTCCAAGGAGCCTGTCGCAGAGCTGGCAGCCAGAGCGTGCCCGGCCCCGGGCAGGCCAGGGCCCAGTTCCCCACCTCCTCCTAATGGCCAGGGGGTCAACACCAATTTCAAAAAGATGCCAAAAATACACTTTTTTTTGTTTTGCAAACCTTAAATATTAAAAAGCTCAGTATTTGGAGAAAGACCTTTAAGTTAATACCGTGGCATGTTTCCTGACTGGCTAAGTTTAACAAATGGGCACGCTTCAGAGTCTTCCACGTAAGCCAAAGAGCTCACAGAAATCACTTTCCAGTCACGTACATCAATTTCGAAGCTGTGATGGCTTCCCTCCCAGCGGACTTTACACCAGCTTTACATCAGTGCTCACAAAACCAGGGCTGAAGGCTGGATCCTTAAGGCAGAAGCTTGCACACCACGGCAAGCGGGGGAATCTGCCCCTCACTGCTTTTACTGCCTCTTAAAAGAGCACGCTGGCATATAGTCCCTGGGTGAGAAAACGTCGTTTTGTAATAAATATGGGGTTTTAACTGAGCACTGTTTCTTTTTAATAAAAACATCTCCTTCCCGGGGAAAAAATCTGACTGTTTTGGGAGGAGGGGAGGAAAGTATTCTCGGAAGTCTGGAAACTGCAAATAAGATGCAGAACAGGAAAAAGAAAGGGAAAACCAAGAATATGAAACCACCAAAAACCAGTTCCCACAGGGCAACACCTCTATTTCTACATCAAATGTTTCATCACCAGAACTTTTTTTTCCCTCTTCTCTGGTTTATGTCCTTAGATGAAAATTTTTATTTTATTTTAATTTTTCTGAAGGAGAAGCTCACTCCACCTCAATTTGACCAGACCAGGAATTAGTGAAATGCACTTCAGCATTTGCTAGCTGCCTTTGGGACCCCCCTTCCCTCCTCACCTTTCCTCCTCCTCCTCGCTCCCCCTCGCCCCAAGGCCCACGAGCCTCCCCGGGCACGGCGAGGAGCTGCCCTGGCTGCACACCGGAGGGCTCAGCCCCAGCACCACAGCCTGGAGAAGACCCAGGGACAGCGAGTGGAAGGGTTTTGTACTGGGGGCTCTGCTGCCTGGCAGACAGAGGTAGCAGAGGGCTCTGCAGCTCTCCTGCTGGCTAATACCCTACGGCAGGAAATAAATCTCCTTCCCCGTGCGGTGAAGGCTCTGCTCAGAGGAGGCATGGGACGGTCCTTAATTTGTTAGAAACGTTTCCTCGCTGTCTCCTGCTTCTGCCAGCCCCGTAAGATAGCTCACAGTTTCTGAAGACAAATTATGTTTTTCCAGCTGGAATATGCTTTGTATACCTGTATGATAAGACATCACAGAAACACACTCTAGGGGTGAATAAAGGGAGGAAAAGTGCTGTGTCAATAATTTGCTAGCTGTTCCCACTTTGCTTTGACAGCAGAGTTTCTGCTTTGAGGCAGATATTCAGACAGCAGTTTAATAGACAAGAAGTGGCAGGGATTTCAGCAGCAAATGGATGAGCAATGGGCAAGGAGAGGGCATTTCTCCACATTCAGATCTGTTTTTCATAAAAACTGCAGACATGCCTAAACCTTTCCAATATGCTGCAAAGTTGTGCAGCTGTCTCCTTCCTCAGCTCCCTCCAGATTCAAATGCAAATCAAATTTGATGGCCTCAGTATGTAATTTTGTGCTACAATATACCATGCTATGTGCATTAAGGAAATTGGAAGCATCTTTTCGATCTATTATCCTCTTAAATCAATGACAAGATTTGCATTCACTTTTACAGGACCGGATAAAATCCCTAAATGGAAACTTCTGGGCTGGTGAGATTTTTATTTTTTGCAAAGAAACTTTGTGGAAAACGTAATGGTAGCTCAGGTTAGCAGGGTTACGGTGAGCTTGGCACCTGCCCCTCCATCCTGGGAACGGCACCGGCCGGGGTTGACTGTGCCCCAGGCTGAAGGATGCTGCAGGTGCTCGAGGATGCTGCTGCTCTGCCACTCACAAGGAGGGGAAGGAGGAGGAGTCCCTCACGGCTACCGCACCCTGCGCGAGGAGCCGCTGCCAACTGGCACAGCTCAAAAAAGGGAGGAGGGAAGAGAGAATTTAATAAAATCGAGCCCTCAAAAACCTTTAATTGCGAAGGCCAAGCGACACTAAGCACTCAGGCCTTGCTCAGGGCCTCCAGCACACACAGCCCCCCGCGGAGAGGCGGGTACTCACTGTTGGGGTCCACGTTCTCACAGAGCTCCGTCTTGGCCTCGCCGTTGGGCCTGTCGCTGGGCTTGTGCGAGAGCCGGGACGACATCGTCGCTGCCGTCACCACAGCCTTGAAGCTGCGCTTCCGCTTCTGGACGTTCAGCTCGGGGTGGAAGATGATGATGTACACTTTCGGCATGTAAAGCATCCCCAGGGCCACTGAAGCACTTAAGTTCATGGATATTGTAAGTGTGGTAGTTTGTATGTAGAGCTAGGAGACAGAACACACGAGGCACTATTACAAATAAGATGGCTGCAGTACCCAGAGAGAGAACATTAAACACGACCAAAGTAACCGCGGTGGGCTAACCTCGGGGCAGCAGGGCACTGCGCCCTGCAAGGAGCAGCAGAAAGGCGAGCAGCTGGGAGCCAGCGGTCAAGGCAAGCCCCTGCAGCCCGGGCTCTCCCGGGGCCTCCGGGAGCTGCGGCGGTGACACCACAGCGGCAGGCGGGGTGTCCTGACCCGGGAACCAGTATTCGTGCTGGTGCTTTGACCGGGGGCTGTGACACTGCGTGCTAAACTTGTCAACCTTTTAAAGACTTTTTTTTTTCCCTTTTTATTTTTATTTTTTTTAATTTTTAATGAGTTTTCAACCAAAGGGGCGAGACTTCCACGCTGCAAAATTCCGACACGCACCAGCCAGCGGGGGAGCAGCAGCCCCTTCGGAGGCTCAGCGCTAGAAGCATTCAGTGCCTTTAACAACACAAGCTCTCTGGTATGCTTACAGCATAGCTTTTTAATTATTATTATTATTTAAGAAGTGAAGAACAGTTGTGGATTTCAATAGTGCTGGTATAAATTTAAACATAGGTCTGCTCTATGTTATAAAGAAGAACACTAAAACTATAATATAGGTTAGTAAAAAAAAACCTTACCTTGTTTAAAAAATATTTTTTTTTCTTGTTTTTACTATACTTCAATTCTGTACAATTCATTGAAATAACTGCAGAAAATACATAATAATTTGTGTGCTCCTGTCATTTAGCTATGCTTATTATGAAAAAAATGTATACATGCAAGTCAGAGAACAGCTGCTCCCATGAGATCAGCACTCAAAGAAACCACAAGTATTTTAAAGCATACTCTGCAAATACATAGGGTTAGAAAAGCCTTTTTTCTTTTTTCAATTATCTTTTTAGAAGACACACTTGATAGATGGACTAGAACAATTCTTGTAACTTGAAAGGATTTTCCTGAGTTAAAAGGCACAGACAGCATAATGCAGGTGCGAGGGAGCTGAAAAAGGAGCAAACTTCCCACAGATCCTGCTCAAAAACGAAATATGTGGCAAACCCATACACATGCCAAAATTATTACACATTGTGGGTAATTCCTTCAAAACACTATTTTCTCTTCTCCTTCTGTTCAGTGCTAATCAGTTTGAACTTCTGATGGAAAAGCTCCATAAATAAATATAATGGCAGAGTAAAATGCTGACCCTGCCCAGATATTTCCAAATTCTCATATCTGGAAAAATCTGAACGTCTCCAGACTTGCTAGTTATAGCTACATAATTGTTGCTATCATACTGATTAAGATGACCACTGGAAGCAATAAAATGCACCATGGAAAATATAAAAAGCATGCTGTGCACAGACATCTCTCTATACTGGTGCACACAGGCAAAAACTAAAGTGCCTTCTCAGCTCCTATTTACTCATTATCAGAAGGAAATGACGCTGATGTTATCAGGATTTTGCCAAAGCCGGACACTAGGAAATAGCCCTTCACATGTTCTGAAGAAATGCTGAGCCAAGCCACACAATTTGAGGCTGGAAGGCAGCACGAGGGGTCAGCCAGTCCAAAGCCCTGCCTTGTTTCGGTGCAGTAGGGCAGCACTGCTGCCTGCTGCTCTTCTCTGCAGGGTTACCGCATGGCTAGTTATTCCTCACCTCAAACCTTGCCGTTGAATGTTGTTTCACTACATTTGTATATTCCATGTCTTTATTCCTACGTGTATGAGCACAGCGCATGTTCATCGTATAAGGACCTTTAGAACAGAAGGCAGCTTGCTGCGCGTTAGTTTCCTTGGGGCTAATCCTCCTTTCGGCCACATCCAAGCCTGTAACTCAGCCGGGGTCAAGTGCATCACACCGGTGTAAATAACACCAAATTAAATATGAAATTAATAGCTGTTCGGAAATTGGAAATGTAGGGACTGAAGGATAGGCAGGAAGATGCCTCTTTATCCTCAAAATGTTTGCAACTTCTACCAGCTTTCATCCTCGCTAAGTGAGGTAATTATTATCTCTAGCTCGTAAAGAGCTCCTGCAGGTGTTGGGAGCTGCAGGCACACAGCGCCTCTGAGGCCGGGGAAGCTGTGGGCTGCATACATGACAAATGACATTACACCCAGGGACTGTCGGACTCAGCTCAGTATTCAGGCCACATACCTCTCTGTCAATAATTCGGAAGAAAGCCAGCTAACGCAACATCTGCAGGCCTTCTGGTTTAGTCTGAGAAGGACATGGCTCTGCAACACGTTTAATACCGTGCTCCTGTATATGAGGTACATAACTAAGCCTGACAGGCGGGGAATGTGTAATAAGTAGCATGAGACCTGCGTTTCTACGGGGTTAGAGAAGGTCCGTGCTAGCGAGGGGCTGTGCCACCGGTACGGAGCACACGCGGGGCGTTGGGGGGTGCTTGGCTCCGCGCTATTCACAAACGACTTCAGCTCGCAGCACGGCTCCGCAGGAAGCCATAGGGTGAAAAATGCACGGTAATACTTGGCAACTAGCTTTTGACAAACTTTCCTAGAGAACATGAAAACCTTTAGAGAAAAAGCAGGAATTTGGACCACAGGATGGGGGGAAAAAGGAAAGAAAAAAAAAGGTGCTGGCATACTGGCACAGCATTGCCAGCCTAACACAATTAGCTATGTTCCACAGACAGAACCAGCACACCTATGTTTGACTGCAGATTTTCTCCACTCAAACCCTATTTCTTCTTCAGCAACAAAACCAGCAGCTCCCCAAGGGGGTTTTGACGAACTCGCCAGCTAAGCAGTCCGACTTTGTGTCACCACGGCTCGGGGAGGAGCAGCTGGCTGCCACCAGCACGCCGCGTGTGGGTCTCAGAAATGTGGGAGGAAAAATGCACTTTGAGTAGGAGCTACTTCAAAAAGCATTGTGTAGACACCCACGACCTCCCCTGGGGGTTCTCCATGGGCTGCAACAGGCGCCTGGCCAAGCCTGGGGTGACTTCCCCTGAAGGCAGGGCTGCTGCCATCCCAAGCACTGCTGCCATCCCAAATCCTTCCATCCCAAATGCTGCCTCCATCCCA
>CM021742.1:20548927-20664931 GCA_011075105.1 Heteronetta atricapilla | reverse complement strand
AACCCTTCCATCCCAAACCCTTCCATCCCAAACCCTTCCATCCCAAATGCTGCCGCCATCCCAAACGCTGCAACCTCCAGAGCACCACAGCCTGTTTTTATCTAGGTGCACGCAGGCATTGATTCTGATTTCCTCGTGCTATTGCGGGGCTGAGGGTTAAACTGTTATTTAATCAGTGGGGTCTTGCAGCGTGATGCTACCTTGCAAATGCTGATGGGAGATAAAAGGGGAGCGAGAAGAGAGCTTCTGTAGAACCAGGCAAGATGAGTGACACATAATGCTTCTCATGACAAATGGGAGCTTTGTACAGATAAGGGAAACTAATAGATATGCTTATTATGCAGAACCCTAGTTTTATGTATTTTATCTCCGCTTTGTGGTTTTACCAGTCAAACATAAAAATGCAGTTTACATGAAACTATTTTATTTCTTATTTCACTTCTTCTGCTAAACTCTCCGAAAGCATTTTTGATGAATGGAAATTGGTGATTTAAAATACAAAGGGTAAGATTTAACCGACCATGGAAGTCCTGCATGCCTTTTATAGATGGCTAGTGAAACCCGGCAGTTTCCAAACCTGAGATAAAATTAAGAAATTAAGATTCAGATTGAGCTCGAGAGGCGCCACCTTGCCTTGAATGGGTACTGGGATTGAACTAAGTAGTCCTGGTGGGAAGCAAAGCTTTCTAACAGCAATGCCACTTTGGTCTGCAAGCCCAGGTCTGTGGAGGTTTGCAGTCACGCTGCACCCGGGGAAACCACTCCGGAGGGTTACTCTCACGTCTCCCTCTCCCCTCCTCTCTCAATCAGGCACTAAATTCTACAGAATTTTAACTTAACGTTAAAAGTAACAGGCTGCCGTTACAAATGCCTCAGACTTTGAAGCAGTGCACTGGAGAAACTAAACCCTAAGGATATCATTCACATGCAAAGACACCTAGATTTTATCATTTATTTTACATAAGGGATTTCCATTTGAATTTTAGATTTCTATGTTTTCCAGATTCTTGCTTTATTCATGCAAGTGATGAAAATTACCTTAAAAACCTTGAGAGAAAATTAGACTGGTCCTGAATACACACATCTAAGAACCAGCAATTTTTATAGCACCAACCACATCAAGGGGCGATTTGGCATGAGTTAGGATTGCTTTCAGAAGCAAAGCACCGCGGGATCAGACCCATCAGTCTCCACTAATGCAGTGGGTAGATTTCCAGCCGCCGGCCCATAATAACTGAACTTAGAGCAGCTTTTCTTAGACAAGTCTTTTTAGTTAGCAGTACTTTTTGTAGGCTAATTTTTGCATTCATCGTCTAATCAGGAGCAACTGCTCCTTTCATCTCATTCAGCTTTCTAATTAGGCGGTGAATTGTGTTATTTTGTAATATGGAAATAAATGGGTAATTTCAGATATTTTTGGACTTGTGTTATCACAAACCAATTTATCTCACTTTTATACGGGAATTAAAACAAATGTTCTTCTAGATGAAGTAGACAGTTTATAAATCTCCCAGAAGACTCTTGCAGGTCATCTGCAGATTCATCTCATCCCCTACGTTATGTTATGCAAACATAAGGATGAGAAACATTTTTAATGAAAACTAAAATTAGCTCCCCCTGCATTATGTTTTTGCAAATATATGGCAAGCAAAGAGACTTGAATATAAATTTGTTCTCAGACACTTCAGTGCCTAATGCTCCCCCTTACCCACCAAAGCTACCACAGCATTTTAAAGGCAAATGAAAAAAAAAAAAAGATGAAAGTATCTATTTTTTTCTCTCCAGTGGAGGTTTGCTTGTACCTTTACAATGGCAGATCAGCTTTGCCTAGAAAGAACCAATGCCTTCTGTCTCCAGCCATGGCCATTTGTCACCCACCCAACCCATTACAAGGGGCCACGTCGTGTTTCTCCCAGGGCCACACCAGCTGTCGGTACCGTGGCCGGGACCCAGGGCGGATACCACCACATAAAGCCCTCCAGTCACAAAATGCCCCTGAAAACACCCCAATTTGGGGACAGGCAGCAGGCAGCCTCCCGCATCCCCTCGGGGCCCCGAGGCTGTGCCAGGCGGGGAGGCAGCGCCGTGCCCCGAGCGGAGCAAGGCGCCCTGCTGGCACGGCTCGTGCCTTCCCCTGTCCCCAGACAGCTTGATTTATGGATGTCTCAGGCAACTGCAGCCTTACCCAGGCAACCATGACTTTCCACAAGGAACGTGCACTTCTGTTGCCTGAGAAATATAAAATATTCCGTGTGAAGCAACCCTGTCAGCTCTCTTTACCGACCTGGCTCGGTAATCCTATTTTCATGCCCCACTGAGGCTTTCCAACAGCACACGCATGCATTTCGGGTTCCTGCCGCTGGCTCCTGCAGATACAGACATACACTTGCTTTCTTCACTTGGATGGTACCAGCTCAACTGCAAATAATACCACACCGCCCTGAAGCTTATCTGCTGACGACTTCCAGGACCCCTGCCTCCATCCCCATCCTTTTAGGCATCATAACCTGCTAAAGTTGTCATTTAGCAGTGCCCTTTAGAGAATAGAGCAGTCTTGAAAAAAACAAAAGAAAACAAAACAAAAATCTCTTTTCCTAGATTAGGTGTTAGTGGCATTTAGGGAAAGTGGTTTCCCTTTCTTTCAAGCTAACATTATTTCAGGAAAACAGAACAAAACCAAACCCCAGCACCAACAAAAAAATACACCCTGTGGACACCAAGCTCCAGCACCCCCTGGCTGGTTTTCAGGAAGATCACTTTTGAGACAAAAGTGGCAAACATCTGGCAAGTGATCCTGAAGACGATTTGCAGGTGCAGGAGGTCATTTCACAGAGGAGAGACGGGATCACAGCGTTTGCCACTGCTGTGGCCTACCGCTCCGAACGGCATTGCTGCAATCCACCTGTGCCAGTAGTTGGGCAAAGGATGCGAGGTCGAGCAGCCAAGCGCTGTAATTCAGAGCAGGGCGGCCACGCACGCCCTCAGGACTCCCTCTGTGCTGGGGTACGGATGGACAGTTATCTCAGACACCTTTTTCCCCTCACTTTTCAACCAGGTAACTCTTAATTTCAACATGTTAATTCTTTTAAGAACTGCGCCTTTTGATCCCCGATTCTTGCAGAATTTTGTGACTTTAAAAAATACAACACTCTTGACCACCGGGGAAAAAATTAACTTATGTGAGCAGGAAAGATGTTACTGGGGTGGGAGAAAGGAGTCGACAGCCGCGCTTTTTGGGCTGCTGGGTACTTCTCACAGCACACGGAACCACCGCGCTCTCCTGCGGCGGCGAGCATCGGTGGTGCTCCAGCAACACAACGCAGCAGTGCCGTGAGCCAGGCAGTGCTGTGGGAATTGTGGTGCTCGCACCAAGTTTTACAGATGACAACGGATGCCACCCAAGGGACGTTTGATAAACAAATCATAGTAGTTATGCTGATTGCAGTTATTACTGTACGAAATAGCAAGGCACGCAAATAGCCTTTGTGAAATGTCTGTGGGAATGTCACAGAATCAGTCACACCACTTAATTAAAAATTCTGCGCTTGGTAATTATATGAAAGGTGACACTGGAGGAAATGATGGGATTTTCGTTTCAGAAAATTTCCCTCTAAGCCTCGGCCGTTTTGCAAGCTGGCAGCGCCGGGGTGGCTTAGTGAAGGCACAGTGAAGCTGGGCACCGGCCGTGCTGGGCACACGCCTGGGGCAGGGGGCAGCAGCCTGGTCCTGGCGCTGGGCTGCTCGCAGGGTGCCTCGGGGCTGGGGGCAGGCACATGGCCCTGCAGCACGGTATGTGTGGTCGGAGCCCTTTGTAAGAAACTCTTCCAGAGAGCGCTGCCTGTTTCATAAAGACCCCTCGTTCCCTTGAAGTTGTGCTGTGCAGTGCCTTGGTTTAAGAAGCCCAGAAACGGAGTAGGATCTTGACCCCAGCTTAAGGCCATCTCCTTTTCTGACCTCACAGATCGCGATATTTAGAACAATTCGCAGGTTTTAGATTTTACAGATTCAAGCTGAAATGCCCTTCTGCAGGCTGCTCACCTGCTAGTGCCTACGGCGTACCGTGCATATTAACCTCTAGCTCCCTACATTTATCCGCCGCAGCCGCTGTACAGAACCATGTAATGCGCCTGCGGTTCAGACAATTCAATAGGCATCCAATGGACCAAAGTAGAATTAAAAGGTGATGAGGTAAGCATACATTTTTTTCTTGCAAATTGATTTTCAACTAAAAAACATGTTTGTTCTGCAGCTGGGAGAGGAGCTTTGTGTGCCTGACGGGAACCATTTTACCGGCTAGTTACAGCAGGCCTGAGGTTGGATGGCTTTCATCGGTGAAAATAGTCTGCCTATTAAGTTAGCGTCCTTTGGAACATCTCACAACGTTATATCTGCTAGATCAGAAAAAAAACACCAGTTAACTTTGCGGATATATTTCAGCGTAATGGAAAAACAAAAATAGTTCCACAGAAAAAAGCAGGGACCTACCAAATAACACCACAATCCCTTCTGAGATATGAAAGCGAAGAAGATTAAAGTTCGGAAAGTAGCTCCCCAAATTACTTTTCTTTTACACAGACTAATAACAATCATACCTCACTCTTTCCAGAGCCCATCGGCTATCTGCTGGCCCTCACTAAGCAAGAGCTCGTCTCAGCACAGCGCTGGAGCCCGGCGACAGCAGCAATGGATATTTACCTCGTGGTGACGGCTTCGCACCCGAGCCCCCTGCCAGGCCCTGCACCTACACACAGCAGGACGGAGTCCTGGGCAAGCCCCCAGGAAAATCTTCTCACACGGGCTGGGAGGAACAGCTGCCTGTCTTCTTCCAAGAAGCGTTACAAGCTCAAAGCTCTGAGGAGAATGAGTTTTTGTCAGGGCAGTTCAAGGCACCTTTCTTCCAACAGGTCTATATGCCTTTGCAGGATTTTATTTTTTTTTAAATATTATTTGCAAACCATAAAATGAGTAAATGAGTGTCGTTCTTCTCTTTGCTTGGTCTATTTTTTTTTAAATAAGATCTGTGTGTTTGTCCTGAACTAAATAGAAATTTGGAGTTCCAAATAAACTATAAAAGCAATAATAATAGATCACCACAAGAATGCCACATGGGTCATGGCCGCCAAACCAGGCCCGGGTTTGTTTCTTTCACGCACTCGACTGGAGACAATTGCTATTCCTACTACAGGAACGAGGTAGGAGATGAGAAAAGATTCAGACCTGAAGAATCACCACCAGTGAGGCAGAAAACAAAATATGTCATTAGCTGCCTGAGGAAACAAGCCAAGCCTTGCACACTGTACGCGATGCAACATCAGCTCATCAGCTACATTTCCACAACTGTCTCCAGAGGTGACCAAAGGTGAACTGGCTGTTAACAATAAATATCACATTTAATGTCAATATTCAGTTGTCCTGGAGAAGTAAACACACGGGGGACTCAGCCTAAGAATTACTTCTGTAAATGTTGACTCTGAGAACTAGAAATAATAATTCACCGCTACCCCGTTCTGTCCTCGTTCTGCGATGGGCTAAAATTCAGTTTGCCTGCTGCACGGGAGCAGTGGAAGCACTACAGCACGCACCTCCATCCCCTTCAACAGCGCAGCACAACCTACTTCACTGAGGATAAGGCCTCTTTCTGACATACACCAGTTCCAAAAAAGACCTGCAGAGAGGCCGAGACCTTTCTGTTTCATCCGGAGAGCCCTCGGAAGCTGCCCAAACGGGCACGTTGTTTCTGCAGCTCGCGCTGCGACGTGCATCCACGCCTTCCCGAGGCACCTGCACAGCAGCGATGCTCTTCCAGGTGTCACCAGCGAGCTACCAGCAACTGAAATTGTTTTAACAGCGTTTACACCACCAAACCGAGCACGCCCCAAGACATCTGCAAGCAGCCACGCCGCGTCCTGCAGCCCCGCTGCCCTTCAGGTGCTGGCAGCCTCCTGCTTCTCCTCAAGTCACCCGAGCGCCTGGGCGCACCCGCTTTGGGTTGCTCTAAGCCAGGTTATGAAGCACGGAGATTTGGGAGAGGAAGGTGCCCAGAGCTGTGAAACCACAGCTCCAGGTGGGATCTCTCCTTCCCTCCTTCAGACTTGGTAGGACACGGCAGACACTGCCCAGCCATCGGGTGGGGGACGTGAGGGTAACGCTGATAATCCCCGAGCCACGGCTGCGCCTGGTGCCTACTGGCTTGCCGACGACAACCCTGCATGCCAGAGCGAGGCAGGTAACGGGTGTGATGAATTACGTTTCAGCATGTTTCTAGCAGCAGGAGGCCTGGCATAACAAAGGGAAAATTGGGGTCATATTCTGAAGGATTGCCACCTGCAGAGGCCAAATATAAAGGCAGACGGTACGGCAGTACGCAGCTCCAACAGGACTAATTTCCAATTCCCTCTGCCTGCGGTATAAAACTGCTCCTCCGAATGTCACACTGCCAAAGCCAACTTACATTTTCGTGTCCTAAATCAGAGCACCCGGCACATTCAGTTTTTCAGCTTGCATTTCACAGGCAAACACATAGAGTAAAGATGGAGCAAATGTTTGTATTTTTAATGTTTTAGCTATTTGAGATAAATACTACATACAGCTTCTTCTCTTATAATGGAAACTTCCTTATGCAAGGAAGGAATTTGCATACATCAGAAAAGGAAATGTTTCTGGATAATGTCCCTAACTTGCATGGTAACACAAATACTAAATATTAAGGCACTTGCTCTGAGGGATATGGTGCAGATGGAGGAGGAATTTTGTCTCTCCAGCCTTTCAGAGAAACTCTGGGAGCTTATCTAGGAGGAAATTAAATTATTCAGGTAATTGGACAGAGCAACAACGGAAAAGCATGTTGCTGTTTTTAAAGGGCATCAGATGGCTAAAATAGAAACTGAAGCAGCACCAAAGACAATCCCAGGAGTCAAGTAGTTTATACAGACTATATACTGCAGGGATTCTGCATCTGCTGGAAAAAAAAAACAAAACAAAAACAAAACAAAGCAAAAAAACCAAAACCACATTATTTTTCTCCTGTATCAGTTACAGAGACAATAAAGATGCCCATGAACTACTTAGAGTCGTTTAGCAGTTGCTCAGCCAAGAAATAAACAGTGATGGCCCTGTCCTTAGTCAACCAAAGATTAAAGTGGTTTTGAATTTGTGGCTGCCTGGAACTGAGGCATGCTCTGACTTTACGAGGATTTTGAGTTTTGTTGTGTCTTTGAAGCGGGAATCTGGCACAGAAGGATGTGCTAGCGAAACAATCTTTTTGCAAGAATGGTGCTGTTTGAAGCAAGGTCCTCCGTGCATCTCCACTGCTGTAATAGGATGAAGAGCTGTCTCCTTTAGGATTCATCTCCTGCGTTTTGTACAGCGTGGTGATGAAAGCTGTGTCCCGTGGCAGACCGGAGGGTGGTGGCAAGGCTGCGACCCACGTCCAGGTGCAGCAAGGACAGGCCCTCGTGGTCCCCTACCTGTTAACACACGTATGGAGAGCGTGGAAGCTCCGGAATTCACCTGTTTTTCTTCTGCGCTAATTACAAGTCCGTAAGCCAATGGAAGAGTTTGTAAAATGGGTGCAGTTTTCCCTCAGCGATCTCAGTTGTGATGTGCCACTGTCCAGTTGGTGTCTGTCCAGAAGAGAAGTGTCCCAGCACCCACCAGGTTGTTTCGTTGGGTCAGAGAAGGGCCATCGGGTGATAACAGATGCCAATCACAGCTCAGTTTGGGCGTGTTTCAAGCACAGGTGCAAATAGCTCAGGCACCCCTTACGAATCCTCAGAGCTGCCTAAGATCCCTCGCTTGCCATTTGTGTTTGTCATAATAGCTATAAAGTAAGTTACACATCACCAAGAGACACAGAGTGCAACAAAAGAAATAGATATCCCTGACTTCTGTTATTAAAATAACGGCTTTTCGCTCTCTCATTGGCTCAGCACTTGGCTTTTTGGAGCCAGAAATAATTCTTATCTGTCATTTCTTCAGAAGATTACATCATCGGACAAAGATTTCATTTCATTCTTCACCTTCACTGCTACCCTACTAAATTGACTGACATACAATCTTGGCATTTTAGGGTATTCAGCGCCAGACTTCAGCTGCTGTTATAAATCATATTTCTCCACACTTATTGCATTTTATTCATTTTATACATGACCAGAGATTAGAGTTCAAATGAAATAGATTTTGCTATCCTTCTTATATCCCAAACGTCACCAGTCTAGAAATCTTTAATTTTACCCACTTCAACCACTGAATAATTCAATGCAAAAGGAAAAAACAAACAAAACAAAACAAACAACAAAAAAAAAAACATAGAACATCCAAAACTCGGTCTGATTTTTTTTTTTAAGGTGAGGATACCCTGCCTGCACCTGCTGTGAGCAGCTCCAGCAGCCATCTAGCTACACCCCTATGCCAGGGCACGCCTGCAACCCGCACAAAGGAGCCGCCGCAGGGGCACGCACAGGCTGCTGCCAACAGCCAAGCAAATTCACATCCTCGCCCCGACGCTGGGGATTTGAGATGGCGTGATCAGGAACCGCCGCTTTTCAGGTAACCTCATCCCTGCAGTTACCAAAATTACCAATTCCTATCTTCAGCTTTCAAGAGAATATTTGAGGAAGAGGTAAGAAAGCGCCCCATTAGAGAAACGCCGGCAAGGCCGAGCTGCAGCAACGGCCGTGTGAGACCTGAGCACTTCCAGGAGCTCCCTGGGGAGCCAACACTGCTCGCAAGGGCAGAGGCCAGACAGCCTTACCCCGGTACCATTTCCCTTCCCCAAATGGTTGTGAAATGAACATGGTGCAAAGCTTTTTCAGATTTTTTCTTAAATTATTAACGTATTCTAGAATAGAAATAAACTTCGGTCAAATGACTTTGAGCCGATTCCATTTGTATTAGATGGAGGAGTGAATATCCAGGGAAAGGTATCGATTATAAACATGAACAATGGGCTAATAAGCAGACAAATGGGCAGGCAGACCAGGCAACTCTAAATGTTACGGCCCTCATAAACATTCATGCATAATAAAACAGTTTTGAAGAACACTTCCACCTGGACGTGCCAAAGCTTTTGCAGGTGCAGACTTTCCAGCAGCACAGAAGTTTGCATCAATTCAGCAAAACTTCTGCCCGCCTCCTCTCCAGCCAAACTGAGCACACAACTCACGGTGTCACAAAGGCGACTGCGGGTCCTGCACGTCGGGGCACGCAGCGTGGCCTCCCCACGGGTCCTCTGGCCTCCAGCCCACAGCCGTGCCCCGTCCCACGGAGCTAATGGTTTTAGGCTGAGCATACTCTGACCTCGTTGCCATAGCTTACTGGGATACAGATGCCAGAAGAATCAAATGTTTCCCTCCCGCCCTTTGCGTGCAGTGCTGCTACGAGGGGCCTGCTGGACGCTGCAGAAGGACGAGGTGCGGAAGGCCTCGGGGCAGCGCCAGGAGCCGGCCTCCGAGGACAAGGGGGGCAAGTCCCGAGGCAGAGGGAGCTCCTGAAACTCCCTCGGGTTGTCAGGCTGGTTCTTTGCACTTAGCACGCCTGTATGGGCATGGGCAGCCGCGATACCACGGCGTGCCCCATGCAGGCAGGCTCCTTTGTCGAGCTGCAGGTCCCAAGCGCTGCCGGGCTTTGCCAGGCCCCCCGCGCTTGCACGAGGTTGTCATGGCAATGCAGCGTCTGCCAGGGCAGCCCATAGCACACCGCTGCTCTGCCTCGCCAGTGCTGGAAGATGCTGCCAAAAATATTAATAGCCTGGAAATAGGAGAGGCGCAAATGCCCTAATGGCTTCCCCCCCCCTACTATGCACTGTTAACCGTTTTGGGTTTTGCGATTTTCTTCACTTTTATTGGGTGGTAAATCAGTCAGCCTCGCCTTACGAGGACACACAGCCCTTTCATTTCATTCAGGCAGCTCTTCCAAAATAAAATGTATTAACCAAATGGAATATAGGTGCTTTTATAGGTTTATAAGTGCACGCAGTAGCTTAGTAAGCTAATATTGCAAATCCAAAGCAAAACAACAACAAAAAAAAGCCAAGCCCCTTTCCAAGAGGGGCTGAGCAGTGCCAGGACCGCAGAGGAGCTCTCCCTGTGCAAGTGTTTCCTCCGAGTTTGCTGGGGCTTGGATGGAGCTGGCAAGGACAACGTGCGTGCACAGCACCCGTGCCAGTCCTGGTCCATGGAGGCGAGGCCTTCCTGAGCTGTCAGTTCAGTTTTAACAAGTTAAAAAAAAAAAAAAGAAGATATTTCAGTCCATGCTATGCTCCTAATGAAAAGCAGGACTCTGCACAGAAGATTCATTTTACAGAGCAGGCTTCATTTTTTTTCTTTCTGTCCTTTCACCTTCAATTTTGTCTTCCCCATTCCAGCCGTATGAATGTTTTATTTATATCCCGTCACTTTCACCCAGTTGGAAGGCATTCTCTGAAATAAAATTGCTCTTTTTCTGAGACAGTCCAGTTAATAGATTCCCTTCGCATCCACTCTCTTCAGCAACTGAACCTCCCGATGCACCAACACACCAGCTTACAAAAAAAACCAACAAGCCCAAACCATCGCCCTTCAAACAAAAATCCCCCGGCCCAGAAGGGCAAGGCTTACTCTCCTCCAGAGCTGGAAGTCCTATCTTTGAGCCACGGCTAGGTATTTCTGAACACACAGCTTGGTGACACTCCCTGACTTCTCCAAGACATCACTGTGAGGTTACAGGCAGTTCAGATTAAAGTAACATCCTAACCACCGAATATTTAAACTTCTCCATCAGGCCTGGTCACGTTTTCTGGAGAATTTGGTTTCTCATCCACCAAGGATTCTTCTGCATGAGAGCAACTGGCAAAACCTCAAACCAATCCCAGCAAAAATACCCTGCTCATCTAACAGAAAGAACCGAAGTGCACCAACAGAGTGCCCTTCCCCATGCTGGTTGTGGTCACCTCGGGCTTCCTCCACCACCATGGCCATAAGCTGAATTAAGTCTGTGGGAATCTTTCAGTGACAGAGAAGTTTGACTGAGGCTGATATTGAGGATATATTGCATATAAATTAAGATCTACGTCTGCTTGGAGACTTTCAGGGGAACTCGAAGTGCAAATGGGTGTCAGCAGAGGGTTGGGGCAGATAGAGGCTAATCTTACCTCATGTTTCTTTAAAGGCCTTCCAAGAGTAGAGCACCAGTTATTAAAAATCACTGATAAGTACATAACACAAAGCAAGCCAGCTTTTCCCTGACCTTTTAAATTATAATGTAATTATAATTTAAAACAGGTTATTTACATAGTGCTTTTGGGACTTAGAACCAAACTCGCTCTTGCTGGGAGCGTCCCATTACCATTACCACAGCGCTGCGTGCAGAGTGCAAGCGACTCTGAAGTCGGGCTCTGGTTTGGGATCTGATGCTTGCATTCAAGAACAAAGAGCATTCTCTAATTCTAACCGATCAGTTACTTTTACTGGGTTCAGATTTATTTATTAGCATGAGAATTATTTTACTTTCTAAAATGTAAACGCAAAGAGTGCTTTAGAGCTGCGTAAGGGGACGGCTGGGGTCAGGAGGGCGTTGTGGCAGCGAAGCCTTCCTTCCAGACCAGCTCCCTGTAGAAATTTTAACCAGGGCAAAGTAAAGAAAAAAATCACTCCGCATTTAAAAAGTTTAACATTTTCCTTTTCTCTGAGTTACCTGAGCATACGTCATTACTTGGACGGCGTCTTACTGCCGAAAAGCACCCAGGGGCAAAGAGAAACAGCGCAGGCGAGGCTGCTGCGGCAGGCAGCCCCAGGAGCTGCCGCGGCTGTTCTCGGCGAGACGGAGGCAGCAGGGAACCAGCGGGCTTCTTGTCGTGCTCCGTTCCCAGTCCCGAAGGAGAACGGTTGCAGCTCTTCTCAAGGATGCCAGCACCCGTCCTGCAGCGTAAGCCCGGCCAGCAGGACTCGGGCAGAAAATCGCACGGGGAGGCTGAGATGGTTTTGCTCCTGATCCAGCACGGGTTTTAATGGGTTTTATGGGTTTTGGTAGCACAGTAAGGCTCGCCAGCCGTTGTCCCAGCACCCACACACCTACCGGGGCATGCAGCATGCCCAGGGTGAAACATGACGCTGCGAAAGGCTCCTCAAGGGAACAGAAACGCTTTGTAAGCTCCTGGGACAAATTATTCACATCTTACAGGTGTGCGCTGGTAGGTGTTCCTTCTATCTATTATTCCTTCAGAGCTGTCCAAGTTTGCATTCAATTAGCTAAATGACTTGAGCCATCCAATCCTTGTTGCTACTAATGGATCACAATTAGCACAAACTGCTGCCATGGCAACTGCTGGATCCAGCCTGGCTCAGACGCTGGGGGAAGCTCGCCTTGTGGTTATGCAGTCCCTGAGCTTCCATCACATGCGGATGGGCATTTATGGCTATGCTAAGCCAGGAAGGGGTAATCCCAGCACACAAGATGATTGAGGTGCCCGTTTATATGAGATTTCATTACAGGAGGTCAATCGTTTCAGGACCTGCTCAATTCCAGCCATTCCACAATCCCCCCCGCTGGCGAACGGCTAGGAGACATTCATGCCTGTGATCTCTAATCCAGAGCATCAGGAAAGAGCTTCCTCTCTTAATTATCAAATACTACTTTTTTTTTAAAAAAAAAAATATCATTACAGCAATGAACTGGATCTGTCTCATTCGATGCTGCAATGACAGTTTACAGCAACAGCCAAACCATTTGCCAATACTATCTAACAAGGTGATGCTGCAGCCTGCATTGCTGAACAATGGCTCACAACTCCTCGTTACCAGCTCCAAATTAACTCCGAAATTAACTCGGATGCGTCATAGCTCAGAGGTAACATTACACACCGCTATGAATTATTTAGAGCTCCTTAGCAGCAGTTTCATTCAAGGTACTCACACCGAAGGCAATCTAGAATACTAAGGGGGAAGAAAAACATGCGTTCTGAGCCAAATCAGCTCCCATGTTTAACTAATCCACGGCCTGACAAAAGTCAATGACCCACAGACCCTGCTTCGTATCTACAGCTTATTAAACATATTTTTGACTGGATAAAAATGATGTATTCATCGCTGTGCTCACGGCTGCACAGCTCACCCCCCTTCATACTTAACTGAGATTTATTTACTGTCTGCTGTCCCTCGTTACGTATCAAGAAACAAACGCTGAGTATCTAGTAGTTCCCTTATCTCTGCGTGAGAAGCCACAAGGAAGCTTGTAAATACAAGGCTGAATTTGTGAGAAACGGTACCTTCTGTCAGCGAATGCAAGCCCGTGGCCTCAAGGGAGAAAAAGCATCCCAAGGAGGAATTTTTCGGTGTGTATGATTGCAATCAAATCAGGCGGGCCCGGCTCCCACGGGGAAGTTGACTTTAATAAAGGCTGTCCTCCGCCTTCCTCCTTCCTGAGCCCCGCGCCGCAGTGCCCGTGCTCAGCAGGCGCTGCCGGGGCACGCGTCCAAAAATGTGCTCATTTTTCCCCAAACGAGCTCTTGCTCGGCTCCAAGCCTCTCCACCCGCTGCCTGCACGGCCGGGGCCTGATCCTGAGCACAGTGACAGGCTGGGTGTCGGAGGGACTGCCTTCATCCTTACCTCAATCATCTGCAGTCTGCAAAATAGGCTACGACGACACCGATTTTGGAGTTCTGGAGAGTCAAAACGCTTCATCTTTCCACTTGGACTTGTCTACTTGCCAGGGTCTGCTCCACTATTAAACAAAAATCTATCTTGCCTTCAAAGTTTCTCTAACTATCTCCATTAAAGATTACAAGTTGCTCTGATATTGAAAATATAAATCACAGAGAATCAGAGGAAGACGATAGCGTATTGTTCCTTGTCTTCCTACTCCCTTTACATTTTTTAACTAAATTTCCCTCTAAGCATAACCCAATGAAGACCCTGCGAACACTTGAGATGCTAAATGTACTGCACATACGGTATTTTTTTAGTCGCTATAAACCCAAAATGGACATTGCCAGTGGGACCGTATGACTCAGGGCCATGGGAAGGGCGACACTTTGGGTTTCCTACTCCGGCAGAAGGCAGCTGATGTCTGAATGGATCACATTTAATGGGCAATTAGCAGCATTAGAAGGATGGTTAGGGTCAAGTGAGTAAGATCTTTGTAAATAGGAGCTTCACCTTATTCCCCCACCCCGGGTTTTGCCACCACAGACATTGAAAGGCCAAACGCCAGCACAGATTGAATAATTTTATAGTAAAGTGCTTGACATCATTAACTGAAAAGTGCTAAAGCTGAAAAATCCTTCATAAAACCTTGACAATTAAAGAGGCCAACAAGGGTCTCTCGTGCTGCTGCAGCCAACCCTACCAGCACAGACCTGCCTGGGAAACCTCCGCCAGAAGAGCGGCCTTGTCTCAGAAACAGTGCTTTGGAGCAGCGCTCGCTGGGTGCTGACTGCCCCGATCCCATCCTCCTCCTCCAGTTGGGGAAGGAAAACACACGGATCATCCGTCATCGATGCTGGCAGGATACAAAGATGGGCTCATCGGCAGCAGCAAAGACAGTTTGAGGTGGAAACGCTGTCAGAGCACCGCACGCAGAGCGGGGAGAAGGGAGAAGGCTCCGTGTTTCTGCTCCCCACCCGGGGCCGGTGGCCCTGCTCCGTACCACGGCCCCACCTCGGGAGGTTCTTCCCCAGCAAGACCCCTTCTGGAACACGGAGAAAACAGCAGAAATACTTTTTTTTTTTCTCAGCTCTCTTCCCTCAGGTTCCCTTTTCTCTTCCAATCTGTCTCCTAGCCCATGCATCAGGAGCAGCTCCTCTTGCGTATGCTCAGGGGCATCTCTCTTCTGGCCGTCGCAGGCTAACCTCCTTCTCTCGGAGAGGCTTTCCATTTGTCATACGGCATCGACCCTCTGACGCCGCTTCTCAGCCACTTTCTTCTGCACAAACAGCACAACGGGCTCCTGAAGCTGCTGCCGAGCCGGGGCTCTGCTCCCGTGGGCAGGCTCAGCACCAGCCTGCAGCAGCCGAGGGGCAGGAAGGAGCCTCGCTGGCTTCGTCTGTGATGAATGCGAACACGTTAAAAAAAAAAAAAGGCATTGTTTCACAACGCAGGATTATAAACATCCTGCAAATCCCTTTTGACGGGGTACACTTGGGACACAGAATTTCTGCTCAGTCTACAAGGACTCCTTGTTGTTTCTTTTTAACCTTCTACGGTTATGCCTCAAAGACAAAATACAAGGCAATTGCTTTGACCGAGTACCATAATTTCTACTTTTATTATTATTACATGCCTGCTTAAACCATTTAAACAACAAATAAATCCTCCAGGTCAATATCTTTGCAAGCATTTCTTACATATAGAGAAACCTATTTTTTGCCTTGCATTAAAGTGGCCTTGCTAGGCTGAAAATGCACTTTCAGGAATGGCTGTTTGCTGCCTGCTGCAAACCCAGCTGTATTTAGCCGGCGGGTACGCACAGAGGACCTGACATTTCTGTGTTAGAGGAGTCTGAGCAGAACAAGCTGCAAGAACCTTCACGATCAGCGGAGGTTTGGCTGGGCAGTGGAGGGGAATCTCCCCACAAGAGTCCCCGCTCCTTAGGACTGAGCTAATTTTTACTGATTTTGCCAAAAAGTAAGATCAGTCTTATCCTCTCGGGTAAAATCCCAGCTGACCTCCTAGCTCCAAAGCGGCGTGCTCTCTCTCCTGTCCCCGCGGGGTGATGATGCCCGTGCTGCCCATCCCGCAGGCGTGCTCAGAGCACATCCGTGGCAAACCCACCTTGGCTGGCTCCCTGCCTGGCCCAGCCGGTGGGCTTCCTGCTGCCATTTTATTTTGCTCACTCCTAAATGAACAGAAGAAAAACATCGCTCTGAACGTGTCGCCCGAGCGAGGGCATTAAGCGACGCTCCTGCGCCTGGCTGACAAGGGTCCTTGATTGAGCACCCCCGCACACGCTGCTTTCCTAACCCAGGCACACGCCGTGACAGAAGCACTTCAGGGCCCATTCTTTCTGCTGAAGCGGTTTGATCAAACGAAGCCCTGACTCCTGCGTACAAGTTCAACACGAAGACTGGGAAACATCTGCATAACTTACGTTGTATTGAATAAGCCCTTCATGGTTTTCTCTTTGTTCCTGGATGAGCCTGGAATCAGCAGCCATTATTTCTTACTCAAAATAACATTATTATGTTTCTACAATACCCGTGGGGTTCAGACACTGGTTATGATCCGCTCTCACAAAGTGATACTTTAGTTCCCAGCGTTTGGCTTAGAATGTCAGACATGATCTACAGGATTTTTCTGAAAAGATGATTAACTCTTGTTCAAACAAAGGAGCATTAATGGGAGCTGAGGTTTTCTGCAGCAGAACTCAAACGGCACTGTGCTCAGCACAGACCTAGCAAAGCACACAATTCTCTGGTCAGCTGGCGTGGAAAAATCCTGCAGAGTTCAGGAAGGGAAATGGCCTTCCAACACGGTCCAAATCAGCCCACCCGATACCCTGAAACAGGACGCTCCCCAAAAATGCATATAGGGAGAGAATTAGGGCTGTAGGAATACTCCCATAGCTCAGGGAAACCACAACACCCATGCTATGCGCTTTTCTCAAGCCTCGCGTGCTCAGGACATTCAAAATAAACATTGCAAGTACAGGTAAACACACCAGAGTACACTTCTCCTCCCCTGTCCTGAGCAAAAGGGATAGTTTCATGATTGCTTCCAAGTAAACCAACTTTGAAGAGCTGTTTTATAGCTGCACAGATGCCCCTCGTTCCCAAACGCAGCTGCCGTGGGGTGCGTGGCGCTGGCACTGTCCGTGCTGCTCACTGCCAGGGGTTTTGCAGGACCGTGGGGCCGGCAGCAGCGACACGCAGCGCGCCGGGGGCTCCCTCTGACGCCCGAGAGCAGTTGCGAGGTGGAGGCAACAGCTCTGCAGGAGGAATTATGTTGTCAGTTCAAGTACGTTTGACATCGCAGAGGTATCAAAACGCAAGCAAAGAGAGAAAAGTTTCGTCAACAAGGTAATTGCTCGGCTGGACTCAATGGAGCTGCAATTACTCCTCACCGAGGTGTTGTCAGTTTGCACCGCAGACAGGAACTGTTGTGTAACACAGACACGGGCATATGCAGAGACTGCTTTTCATATGTAAAGCTCTCCTGGCAGTTCTACTTTTTTAAAAAAAAAGTACATGTCAATGCTATGCATTAAACACCCCCGTGCTTTTCCCTTTCACAATTACACTGCTTTTTAGCCAGAGCAGTTATACACGCACTGGAAGTCACAGAGCAAAGAGATTCCCTTTTCCTACGCTTTCCCCTGGCATGTTTGTGAAATGAACCCAGTGCCTGCACACGCCCAGCTCTGAGCAGTGCCTGCCTGGCGAGCAGCAGAGGCGGCACGGCACGGGCAGCCCTGCAGGGAGCGACACCCGGGGTGTGGGAGAACGGCTCTCCCAAATGATTCATTTGTGGCTTCGCCCCAGAACCTCCCCTTCAAGACAGTACCTGCAGCAGCACGCCCTGCTGCCACCCCTTCTCTTGGGCCTTCAAGGGAGGCAGTCTCCATCCCCATGGGTTTGGATGCGAGGGATCTGCAGAGACCTCCAGACACTGCAGCCCTGCAGCACGGGGCAGTGGTGACTGCCCAGGGAGCGGGTCGGGACATTTCCTTCCCCTCCAAAACACACGATCCTTTCTGGCTTCCATTTATTTTTCCGTCTTCCAGATCAGATTTTTTCCTCTGTCCTCAGCACCGAGGGGAATGAAGAGGCTCGAATCGTCACAGCGGAGAGATCCCTCGCTTTCTACACCAGACATCAAAGCGGCACGCTTGCAGGCTTCAAAGAGTCCCTCGGTGACTGCAGAACCACCGCAGGGCTGCTAACTCAAGTAATTTCTCCTTAAATGAATACATCTCTGTTATGAGACAGCCACACACAAATTTAAACGCAGCATTATTACTCCATTATGAAGATACCTGTTTCAATAATTGAAATTTTCACAAAATGAATTGATTGTTAATTCTCTTTCAGCCTTCACCTATACATTCCTGTAAGGCTATTACTGTGGGAGCACGAGCACGGGGAGCGCGCCGCTTGTACCTGCCTAGCGGTTGGTGGCATCCCTTCATCGCAAACGCACACCCTCCTCCTCAGGTAATTATGTGGAACATGATTGTGGCCTTGGGCTCTGCCTGCTCAGTGTTTTCAATTAGATTTTACTACAAAAGTACATACTAACATTAAAGGAGCATTACAATGCGGCAAACGTGATAAAACAGATCAATGTTAGATGTACCTTCTGCTTCTGTTGTTTCAAGAATCATAATTGCCATTAATTTATGGTCTTCTGAGGAGGATCTAATTGCTCTAATCATCTCTTATTTCACTCAGAGCGTGCTTTTTCTGTAACCCAGCTTTAAATCCCCGCCTTGAAAACGCAGGCAGCAGACCTGCAGCTTCCCCGATCCCGCTGCCTGTTACTGCCCTGGCTGAACTTGCGAGGTGCTGAGGGCAGCCAGACGCTGGGCTGGGAGACCCCCAGGGCGGGCGGTGGAGGCGCAGGCAGGAATTTATGTTCGGGGACAGCGCACCCTTGGCACTATGATGCAGCCACACGGCTACACGTGCGCTTCTGGGTATAGCATCAACAAAATTTCTTCGTTCTCCCAGTTCTGAAAGATGCCTCTGGGAAGAGTGCGGGTGTCAAGTCCCGCATCTCGGCCAGACCCTCGGTGTCTGCCCAGCTTGAATTCCCCAAGCTCCGTCCCTTGTTGACGCTGCCGTCCCCGTGGTTAATACAACCCGGAGGGCGCCGCGTGTGCCCCACCGATGAACACGGACTGAGAACACACAGGACGAGACCCGGCTGCCGGCCGTGCGTGGCATTGCTGAGTGCTGGTGGAAGTGCTGCGTGCCCCCTGAAACAATGCTCCCAACACGTACTTTATAAATCCATCTGCTCGATGCTTTGGGTTCCTTCTCTGCGCAAGGAGCTGTTATTACTGTTATTATTCTCTTCTTTTATGAAACATTAAAACCTCTGCGCGGCTGAGCATTATTCAGATTAGCGGTGGATAAAAATCCAGAGTCATTATAAAGCTCCGGAAAGAAGAGAAAATTAAAGCTTTTAAAACGCATTTAACTACACATATATGAGAGGTATTTTCCCACCAGCCATTGTTTTCTAACCAACACAGACACGCAGTCACAAGAACTTCACGGCAACATGCATTAACACACCACCGCAGCCCCACTTCGGAGCGCCAAAACCCCAGGAAATATTTAATGCTTGACACAAGCGAGTCAAAGGGGTTTTGCACAACCCATTGTCAAATCCAGCTGAAAAAAAATGCAGCTCCACCAGCGTAAATGACACGGCACAGGGGGGTTTCAGAGCCAGGTCTGCCTCCCACAGACTGATTTTCGTGTTGCTGTCTGCAAAGGCCCCGCTGCCCCTCGGGGAGCTTCACGTTTTTCTGTGTTCTTAGCAACACAACGGGCACCCAGAGGTAAACCCGCACTCCTCCACGTAGCCCCTCGGGGGTCTCGCAGCTCAGCAGCCTTCTCCCAGCCCACCTCTGCCAAGGGATCGCGCTCACCCTCCACAGCACAAGGACAGCCAATACAGCTGGGCTCCATCTCCCGCCCCGCTCACACCCATCCAGCCACTGAACCGATCTCAGCTTTAATTCGGCTTTCTCTTGGTGAGCCCTAAGCCTCTTCCTGTAATTTCAGACAGAAGTGACAAACGAGCGCACTTCTCTCCTCTATACCGAAGCGTTAGGCTCATCTCTTTATTCTTATTCACTTTTATACAGCAACCCAACAGGCAGCACGGGACGTGGGCAGGCATCCCTGATGAGGCTGAAGCTATCAGTAACACCGGGAAACAACCCCAGCAGCCCCGCTGCACTTCCCATGAGCTGCTCGCTCCCCTAGGGGTGCTTCGTAGCAGCTGCTAAAAGCCAGGAGCCAGCTGCAGCCGGGCCAGAAGCGCCCGTTGGTTTGGGGAAGAAACCCACCAAAACAGGGGTGAGAGAGAAACCAGTGGGTTGCAAAAGACAATTTCGGAACAACTCCAGAACTCAAAATTCCTGCAGCACTTACTATTTAAAGAACTCTTTCTATTTTTTTTTTTCAGGGTTAAATCATGAATTGCATGAAATTGGTTCTAGAAAATTTAACTTTTGAAATTCTGCAGTTACCTACGGGTAAACTTTATTACCTTTTTCCCCACAGTGGTCTTATTCCTGATAAAAATACTTAAGTAAAGCTGCTGGTGGGGTCAGGCTTGGCTCAGGACAGCTCCAAGCATCAGGTCGTGGAATTCCATGGTTTTCTCGGATTGAATCTCGAGGCTGGGTAAAATTAAGAACTGCAGTGACCTAACACGTAGATCCCTAAGGGCTGCTGAAGGCAGCACAGCGACAGGTGAACTCAAACGCAGAACAGTGAGAAAAATTAATATTTGTGGTTAGAAAGTTTTCAGCAGCTACTATTACCAGAGCCAGCCTTCAGTTCTGTTTTGAAATGCGGGGCGTTATAAAGAGTAAATTGTTAGCATTATTTAAAGCTATTCATTTCAAAGGATTTTAAATTACAGTTCTTTAAAAAAAAAAAAAAAAGCTACATCTCTCGGTTCTCCTTCCACGCGCCCCAAAATATGGGGGATCCGAAGTCACATTTTGTGTGAGCCTCAAACCTTGGTTTCCTCAGCCGCCTGACAGCATAAAACCCCAGCAGATGCATTAAAATCCTCCCAAGCCCCAAATCCAGGTATGTATAGTTGCTATAGCAACTGTCATCTCAAGCCTTCCCAGGGGAGAAAATAAATGTGTGTCCTACCTGGTTAATCGGTATTTGTGCTGCAGAGAATTGGAGGGTAACTTAGTTCCACCAAAAAATAGAACAGGTACTGAAGTGCTACTGTGTTAATGTGATATTATTTAATCTGAGTAAGAACCCACTTTGCATGCGCCTTGAAATTATAGGATTTAGGGAACATTCAGCACAATAAGTCAAAATGCTGCTGCCAAATACACCTGACTTACCCTGCCCATTGATCGGAACAAAAGGCACATTAAAAAATAGAGCAACCTGAGGGAGGGGGGAAGAGTCGATGGAATTAAAGACTACAGATCTCAAAGTGGCTGTACTGCAGCTGGAAAAACAACAACAACAAAAAACCAAGCAGCCGAAGGTTGATGAGATCTGGATACAACAAGAAGTTGATGGAAAGGGAAGAACGTGTTGTCAATGCTTCCCCATCTCTCTTCATTTCAGGGTGAGTAAAACTCCCAGGCTGGAAGACCATGCTGGCTGAGAAACCATCATCCCTCACTCAGACTCACAACAACTTTTTTTTTGCTTGAAAAATGTCTTCAAAATACCTCAAGAAGAAATCCCATTTGTAGCACGTATCCAGGAGCACGTTGGCAGTTACTACGGGGCTGTAGACGCATCCAGAAATTTATTATTTTAATCTTAGCGATTACTAAATAAGAGTAATCACAGCCACTAGGCAATAAAAGCTCTGAGAGCCATAAAAATGTAACGATGACACCTCCCTCATATTAGTTCAATGACATAATTTGGGAAAACCAGATCTTGGGGGAATATTCACCGCACGCAGCTACACCTGCACGTGGTCAGGGCGCAGATATGGACTTCAAACCTGCGGACACAGCGATTTCTTTTAGTTTAACAGCTCCAGATCCGGCAAGTCTCCAACGAGAGCTCCTCCCTCGCAACACGAGGAGCTCACTCCCAGGAATCTCGGGACGGCCACAATCTGAGCTGAACGTGGGGAGAAAAGAGGGAGAACGAAGTGGCAAGAAAAGCCCCAAGCCCTAACCCAAGCTCTTTAACACAGACCTCAGTCAGTTCCTCCTGCCCTATTAAACCCCCCACAGCACCAACTACATCGCGCTACAGAAATAAAAAGGTAAGCACACGTGTTGAAAACACTGTTTTCTGAACAATAAATTGACTTTCATGTACAGAAAAACAACCCCGTATTTTAGGAACGCTGCCTGTCGCACTGATTTAACTACCGGTGCCTTTTCTCCTTCGCTGTATTTTTCTTTGTTTTTGCCATGAAAGTATTGCCTCTGGTAATCCTCACCACGTAAGTTTTACAAATATTTACTTTAAGAGAGAGCAATAATAATAACAAAAAAGCAAACCACCGCTGCCACCCGGGAATCGGCGCTTCCAGGACGCATCAGAGCGCGCTGCGGGGCTGGCACAACGTTGCTCTCTTACGACGCTATCTGTGAGAACTCTGAAAATAATCCAGAGAAATTAGGGGAAATGAAGTAACCGCGAGACCCCGCGGATCTCAGGGGCAGGGGGCAGGTCAGGAAGCGATGGCTGACAGACGAACCCAGCCGCCGGCTGCGGGGGCCGCGGCAGTGCCGGCAGAGGGAGAAGCTCCGTGGAGGGCTCGCTCCACACCACTCGCATCCTTCCCATCTTTTCACTTCCGTGCTCTAAAATTTTGACTCAATTTGGCTTATTGATTCAGCTGTGCTTCGCCTGACCTTACAGAGCAATCTGTGCTCTTTTCAAGTGCCACTCGGTATTGACTCTGCCGAGGAGCTATGACTCCGGTAATTGGTTTAACAGCTCTTTGAGGCCACTTTGTTTCTGGTAAGATACCCACACATCCACTGAGAATTTAAAATAGTTTTGTTGTCAAAAACAATTACGATAAGAGTGCAAAAGCAGCATTTTAGCGGCACAGACCCTCTCCAGAGGCACGGGGTAAGAAGGCCGGCCACACGAGGCGCAAGGATGGATGACCGCCGTCCCCTGTCCCCGGCCTCTGAACTCCCCGGGCATCAGAGGTGATGGGTTTGGCCACCAGGAGCTGCTCTGAGTGCAAGGAAGGGACCTCGTTCAGGGACTGGCTGCCTCCACGAGCTGTGGCTTTTACCAGCTTCTCGAGGAAGGATGTTTCCGAGCACGGACGTGACATGGTTCCTGCGTCCTGATCCCCAAACAGAGGCTGCAGCAGCGTTTTAGAGCAGATGCCAACAGGGAAGCACAGCAAACCCAACCCACCCCAGCACACAACCCCCAGCATACAGGCGGCACGAGGTGGGCAGGTCGGGAGCACTGCTACGAGGACACCGCAGCACGGCCACCGCAAGGCGAGCGGCACCGCTTCAGAAGGGGCACCCAACCCGCACCCACCAGGCACCCCACAGCCTGCCCACTGCACCTGCCCTGGTGCTTTCTGAGGGCCTTAACAGCAGAAAAAGGAACTGTCTGAACAAACGCTGGGAAAATGGCAGGACTTTGCTTTGTCCATGCTTCCTGAAGGCCTCACCTCCACCCCAGACACAGCACAGACCTGGCCTGCCTCCAGCCCACGCCGCCTCCCTCCGCTCCGCTGCCGGCATTATTTGCCTTTGATCAACTGCTTGCAGCACGCTTCAGCCTTTTTTTTTTTTTCCTTTTTCTGTTATTTTCTACACTGAACAAGAGAGGAATATTTAATATGCTTTCTACCAAACAACATTATGCTTGTATTTATTGATAAAATAAAGTAAATCCGTACAATGAAAATCACGGCGTTATATATAACACCATTTCTCAGCTTAAAAGATTGCGTTGCATGAGATTTTCAGCAGGTGCAATTTCCATTTCAGAAAAGACTTGTGTGGCTAAGCTTACACACAATATTTTCCAGAGAAAATATCTGGCAGGAAATCACTAGCAATCACAAAAAGTGCAGTGCCTCCTCCCCACACTCCCCACTTAAAGAAAAAAGAAAGAAAAAAAAGAGGGAGTCAGAGCAAAGGAAGGCAAGGAGCAGGTAGCCTGCTCCCTGTGTAGGCACAAAAGTCCTTCTGGATGGGGAAAAATTCCCAGCCAAAGGTACAGCACCGAGATTTGGCACCTCTTACCCAGCCAGATGTGTTACAGCCACCGTCTGCAGATGCCGGTGGGCTGCGGGACCCCCACGGGCATCCCCCAGGTGCTGGAGGCACACAGACCCGAAGGGCTGCTCTCTGCCTACCGTCATTTCTGGCACACGGTGTGAAGTCCAGCTAATAGCTGGGTATTTTGTTGTCCTGCATGAATCTGTGCAAGAATCGTCTGCTTTCAAAGCAGCACAGGTTCATTCAGCTCCGTGACTCCGTGGAAAACCAGACGTTTCACTGCCTAGTGATTTTCAGTGGTGGCAGCAGGATTTGAAATTATTCGGGTCTTTCTATCACCTGCTTGAATCTTTGCAGACAACAACTCGGGACGCTTCATCTCGGTCACCTGCAGGCCTAACACATCCTCAGGCAAGAGGCACAAAAGCTGCTCTGTGCTCTCTGTGTCAGACCAAAAGGCACACGTGGACCCAGCCGGGTTTAAAGCCACCGAGGCTGTTCCTTATCTCCCCCTTGACAGGGAGAGCAGGGGTGTTTGAAATGTTTGAGAGACTTGGCAGATCCCCTTTCCAGTGGAAATTACCTCCCTTCAGGCATGCAGCGGCTGCCTTTAAAGCCCTTTGCAGGTGAAACCCACGTAACCTCTGCTTCCCCCTGCTTCCTCCCGTCTTCCAGCAGTAAAACCAGGCTGAAACAACTGCAGGTCCCTGTATAAACAACCTCATGAGCTGCAAAGGACAAGGCTCTGGTGCGGACATCTTCCTCTGGAAGGGCCGTGGAAAGGAAGGCCCCGCAGGAGCAATGCTGCTGCTGTCCTCCTGCAACCTCGGGACCCCCCGAAGCAGGAGGAGGAGAAGCAGAGCATAGCACGAGTGGATCATGTCTGTCCTCTGGTTTTTTATTGCCTTCCTCCTCCAAGGACACCATGCCCACTAATAAATACAATGGGAAAAAGGGAGCGACTTCCTCCTCGTGTTATGTAACGTGGTATTTATGATGTTTGGATGCTTTTTCTGAAGTTGCATAAACATAATATTAAGTGGGGCTTAAGTGGACCTCATGGATGAAAAAAGCAACCTGACCGTCACTCCAGGACTCTGGTTACGTCCACACCACGAACTGTAGGGCAAGTCTACCCAAGCGAGTTTGAAAGTCCCCACCACAGGTAGCCTCAGCCTAGTCTCAGCAGCTGGAGCTCAGGACAGGTTATTTACTCCGTGGTGTAAATATGCCCCGAGGCTGCTATTTATGGAGCTGAGCACTCATCAGATGACTGCATACTGCCCTCAGCACTGAACTCCAGCAGCACTGCTATCTACTGAGCCTTTTTTGACATTCTGTTTCTTATATCTTGCATTCAAATTGATTTAGTTAAGAGATGCCTCTTTAAGAATGATATGACAGTTAATTCCCACTTATCCTACTGAAAAGGTACAATTGAAAGGGATGCAACAATAAAACTAATGGCTAATATGATTGCTATTGATCATTTGCCAGTTTAACAAATGAATGGCCCACTGGCTAACTGGAGAAGGAAAATAGTGCTATATATTGCTCCCGTCTGCGTAATGAGCTAACCGGATAGCTCATTTTAGGTCTGTGTAAAGCCGAGCGTCGGTACATCATTTATAACCGCAACGAATCCTGATATACCAGATGCACATTTGTTCGTTTTCACCTACCTTTTCGGCTGACTGGGCAGTGCCAAAAAATATTGGAATGAAGGCAAGCCATACTATACAGGTAGTGTACATAGTGAATCCAATGGGCTTAGCTTCATTAAAATTCTCTGGGACACCCCGAGTCTTGATGGCATACACAGTGCATGTAACCATGAGAAGGATGCTATAACCCAAGGAACAAATGATTTGTAGATCCGTAATGTCACATTTGAGAACTCCTCTGGCTTGATCAGGGTTCATAGTTTTCTGCTCATCATAATCTATGATGATGTTGGGTGGGTCAACTGCAAACCAAATAAAGACACCTAGAAGCTGAACAGATATTAAACTCGACGTGATGGCAAGCTGCGACGTGGGGCTTATAAGCCTGGGTGCTGTCACTGACTTTTTGCCCTGTTCAAATATGCGGTAGATGCGGTTTGTTTTAGTTAACAGGGCTGCGTAGCTGATGCACATCCCCAAGCCCAAGAAGATCCGCCGGAAGGAGCACACTGCAACGTTGGGTTTGGCGATCATCAGAAACGTGATTATGTAGCACAGAAATATCCCCGTCAGCAGGACGTAGCTGAGCTCCCTCCCCGAAGCCCGGACGATGGGGGTGTCGTTGTATCTAATGAAGGTTGCCATGACAAAGATGGTGGCAATAATTCCAAGCATGGCCAAGAAGACGGGGATCACAGCCCAGGGAGAGTGCCACTCCAGCTTGACAATGGGTATGGAGCGGCATCCCGTGCGGTTCTCGTTGGGCCGCTCGTTGTAGGAGCAGAGCAAGCAGGTCACCTCGTCGGCCTGGTACTGGTAGCCGTCGCAGAGCTCGCAGTGCCAGCAGCACGGCATCCCCTTCACCATCTTCTTCCTCTCTCCCGGCTTGCAAGGCAGGCTGCAGACTGAGGACGGGATTTCGCGCACTCCTTTACCCCACTGCATTTCATCGATCTATGAGACATTTGAAATAGAAAGAGGCTGGTTATGGAGATGTTACTGGCAGGCAGCAGGAGGGCACCGGGGGAAACCTACAAACACGTGGGGAAACCTTCTGTGTGGTAGACGGTGCTGAAATGGCTAATGGGAAGGCAGCAGGTACGTTATGAACCTGGCTTTTGTGCATCCGGAGCTTGGGGCTTCTTACTGAGACCAGAAGAAGAGCTCTCCCTTCTTGGCACTACTACAAACCAGGTTCATGTTTTAAATGAGGTGTAAATGTGTCTTACACAGGGCATAGAGTCAGTGGGAGTGTGGTAAGATCTGCAGTGAGAGCCATGTGAGAGACACAAAGCACAAAGAAAATAGTCATCAATTAAACCTATAATAATTAGGTAATATTTCATTTTAAAGTCACATTCAGCTTTTGAAATACCCTACGTGCCCCAGGAATACAAAGTATGGATGATCATATTAAATAAATGGAAAGTCTCATTTGTTCTGTAGTCTTAAGAACCCAGAACTCCAAATTACGCGCTCAAAGTTTCCCAAGTACAGCACAAAATTAGAGTCACAAATCATTCCAAAATATTCCAGACTAAAGCCACTAGCCAGTTTCTAAGAACCAGGCAGGTTTAGCATTGGAGCTGGACTGTCCTGACAGTCCCAGCATCAGTTCCAGTTCCAAATTTCCAATTGTGCTGCACAGGAAAGTTTCCGTGACTCCACCACCTGCTGCATGTGTGCACGTACATATGGCTTTTACAGATCCAGTACCTGATCTGCAGGGATAGATGTGAATAAGTGTAACTAAAAACAACATTTCAGCTAACAATTTAGGTTATTACATGCTCACAAGCTCCACTGCTTTCTACAACCAAGAAATTCTAAGATGAGTGGCTCGAATCAGCCATCGGTGATTATTAATGTGCACAGGAAGACTGGGTTTGCATGCCTTAAATTGAAGGATTAAGATGCACCTTCCTAATTTAATTCAACACAGATCCTGTATCAACTTCATTTCTTATATTTGAAGAAACACTGAGCCACAGACTGCTCAAATACCATACTACCAAAAGGCGCTGCTGTGAATGTTATAAAAATAATCCCTCAATAACAAGATATTCCAGAGGTCTGCCACTGCTTGAGAAACTTCATTAACCTCCAATATTCGCTACTTATTCTGAAAGAAAAAAGGCTGCCCAGACTCTGCTCTCCCCCTGCGCTGAGCTGGAGGCTTGCAGCTGAAGGCGCGTTGGAGGAGAGCCCAGCACGCGCTGAGCTGCACTGCCCAGAGCCAAGGAACCCATTTCTAAGCCTGACTCCATTCCCAGTCCAACCAGAAAGGCCAGCAAGCCCTTGACAAACCTGGAGAAAACATTTGCTGTGATTTTTACAGCATACATTGATATGGAACGAGCAAAGCATCCTACACGTATGGATTTTGCCAGTTTGCAGTGATTGTAGGATTCTCACCAATTTCCTGCATGCTGGCATCCCACAGAACCACATGGATGCCCCATCCTCACCCCCAGCCCCTCAGCCCCTGCCATTATACCTACAAAAGGCTGAATTTCCGTAGTCTCAGCATTACCCCCATGGCATTGCTTGACGGGGGGGAAGCCTAAAAGCACTTTATTCTGCGCAGATCCTGGGTGTAAGCAGGTAAACAGAAGGTCGGGCAACGTTACGGGAAGGCTTTTTTCTGCTCTGTTGGGACCACACCATAACTCTACAGTGCTGGCCTCAGGAAGACTCGTGGTGTTCTGCTGCTTCCAGCTAAAGAACTAATAACACAAACCGCCTGTTCGCAAGGCCACCTGTCACAGAAGCCTGGTGCTGCGAGATGAGAACCCCAATCAAACCAGGGAGGCCTTCCCCACAAAGGAAAGAATATTTTTGAAATCGTTTTTGTCTTTGAAATAAATTGTTTTGTAAGTGCCTTCAGAAATGCAAACAAAAGCAAGAAAATATTCGGCTGTGTATTTGGCTGCCTTAGGAGCTAATCATTGTCCCTGATGCGCATTTTTCTGTTGCCCTTTTTTCTGCAGTTTCCTTGAAATAAGTTTTGAAACCTGAGTCCAGAAAAGACTTCTATTGTGGCAAAAAAAAAAGTAATATTCAGCCACTTCTTCCATTTACTTAATCTAAGCCTGCTTCTATTTAATGGCATTTTCCCAATGTTTTTGTCACTGGGAGTTGGAAGCTGCTTACTTGAAGATTTTGCTGAGTTCAGAGTTTCAGTATCAGGACCACAGAATCCTGCTGAAATACCACGGATGGCTTTTGTCCACAAAACTGTAAGAGGACATTCCACAAAAACAAAATAGCAGGGCATGTAACTCAATATAATCTAATTGTAGCAAACCATGGGATTCGCTGCTGTTAGGTTCAGATAAAAGTCAGTATTTTAAAGCTTTTCATGTGAAAGCAAACACTTGGCTTTTGAGCAGCTTGGGCAAGGTACTCGATCATGGCCTTGCTCCGTTTTTCTTCCATTTCCCCATCTACAGGCGGGAGGTATTGTCAGTTAAGTTTATAACAAAGACCTACAACTTTTCCAAGATTCAAGGAGGAAGAGTGCTAAGTACTTATAGAAATATAAGATTTATAAGTAAATAAAATAAACACTTATCCCATAACCAAAGAGTAATTATCTGAAAATGCTAATCTCATCATTTAGAAAGCAGTAAGTAAACAATTCAATAAATCATGAGAAAGCACTCTTGCAATGAATACAAATGTGGCTTTTTATGCACAAACTTCCATTTCAGTAATACACAGAAATGGCGCACAGAGGATTAGGGGATTTACTTTTTCCCAGACTAACACCACTTAGGGATGTGCTGGACACGCTGTGCTCACAGCTATCCAGCAGTTCTGTACCTTGAACTTAGCACTTGACCAAATCGGTGCTGTGGGACACAACTCACTCCTCCATTACAATTCTGCCAAGGAAGGACTCAAAACCCAGACCGCATTAGGTGCTGTAGACACACACGTCTAATTTCTTGAAAAAAAAATCACATCTCCCCCCATTATCCACTCCTCGTCACATTAAGTAGCCCATCTCCAGCAGGATAATGTGCAGACTGATGCTATTATAGCTCGTCCACTGATGAAGCGATCTGATAAACGGAAAAAATACCATTCATTGCAGGACATTCAAAGGAACTTGGCACCACTCCACGATACTTGGATCCACGGGACCCACTGCATGACGGCGTTACACTGCTTTTTCCCCTGCCACCCCTCCTGCCTCCAGGGCTGGCCCCATCCTGCAGGGATGTTGGACATGCCCCCAGCACCAGTCTGCCCAGCACGGGGGTGCACTGCTGCTTAATGCTTCCTCAAGCCTGCACTCTCCTACTTACTTTATTTGCTGGGTTCATTCCTAGATGCCAATTTCCCAAAAAAAAGGCTGAAAATTGCTCTGGGCCCTTGCAGGGCGGGCAGCTCCCTGGAGCGCAGCAGCAGGAGCCAGAGCAGGCGGCAGGCGCCTTGGGGCTGAGCCTCCTGCGCACCCCCGTCCACGCACCTCGAGCTGGGCGGCTGGGGTCTGTTCCCTGTATTAATTCTGCTCGCTACAGAATAACATTAACAAGAAATGCTTAGTCTGTCTCATAAGGCCCAACGTAATTGTTCATTTTAACGAATAAAGCAACTCGATATCCGTGTGTAATTTAAACATCGCCGCTTCTGTTCGCACCACCACAAACATTTCTGTAATAAGCTATTTGTTCTGAACTGAATTGTTTCATGCGCTGTTTGATTAAAATAAAAATCAGCACAAAAATAATTACATTACTGATAATTAACCTGCTCAGGAAGAAGAGCCCCGTCCCCCCACAGGACGTTGGTACCACAGCAGAAGGCAGCTGGGGAGCCCTGCGCCCGATTTACGGCAACTCGCCGATTGCTTTCAGGCTCCAGTCACTGAGTCAGCAGCTCCAACAGTTTCTGTATATTCAACTTCCCAGACAGCAATATTTGCATGACTTAGCTCTTAGGGCTTAGCTATTAATGTCTTGTAATTAGTTTTTCAATCCCGGGCTTTAACATGATAACAGTTTTAAGCTAAGAATATGTCAATAACACACGGTCAACAAAGCCTCCTGCAAAATATCAGCTAAAATCCCTTAAACAGATAACTGCAGCGATAAGCCAAACTACCAGAGAAAGATGTGAACCTACTCCAACACTTGCCCAGACGTGGCAAACGCGGTGTTTTACCCAATACCGCAACTTTTCTCCCTAACTCCGCTCCCGCCCGGGGCTGACAGAAAGGCCCGGTGACTGCGTCGCCCATCACGTTAAATCCCCCTGGTGCTAGCCCTTGGCACCTGGAGTAGGGGCTCCTGGCATTTGGGTGCAGCATAAAAATCTGCATCAGATTTTATCTGACATGTCCGACTGCTTCTGATTTAAGTTTCAACTGAAAAAGTCATTTTTCTTTCCCCTCTGTGGCACCTTTTTGGTGGTCTCCTAATAAGCAGATCCCAACATCCACAGACTGATTTTCCTCCTTCCCTTTCTGCTCATACTGCTTGTTTAGCTTGATATTTGTCATCCTTTTCCCCCGACCCCACCTGTTTCAGGAGCGGCGGAACAAGTTCCACTGAGCGCTCGTAATAACTTCTTTAATGAGCTCCAAAGGCTATTTGTTCTACATTAAACCAAGGACGTTTTTAGCACAACACCGATTTAGAGAAAAATGCTTAATCTACAATTTTTGCAATAATGCTTATTATCGTACATTCCTGTTGACACACAATAAAACTGAAAATTAATTATTTTAATGGTTTTATATCTGCCTACAGCTTTGTGTTGTCTTCTCAGTAATGGAAGGGGAAGGACCATGCATCTTCAGTGTTCATCCCGCAGTCCCTGCATTTTTTTAATTAAAAAAGAACATATTCTTCCAAATGTACATTTATAATACACAGTGCTTATCTATTTAAGCTGATAGCTTAGAGCAAATCTATCTTCTGAAAGCAGAAGCAATCTAAGGGAGTTTTTCATCCTGAAGTGGTTTACAACTGGTTTCGGGCCTCAGCCCCCAGCCCGGGGCTCGGAATGACGGGGGCGTTTGGGGGGGGATCCATGTTGATGCCAGTTGTGTTATACCTAAAGTTTCACCTCCAGAATATTTCATGGTCAAATTTCTCAAAGCATAGCCAAGTCTAACAGTCGTCTTCCATGTTTCACGAAATAGGCTAAGCTCACTTTAATGTTTGAGATGCAGCAAGCCACAGCTCGGCGTGGGGAGCAGCGCTGCGCAGAGCGGCTCTCCCGGGCAGAACTCACAAACGACGGATTTCAGCCTGACAAACCTCCCAGTTTTCCCACTGCTCACGACCTGCACTTTTGCCAACTCCTGATGTTCCTGTGGCCATATATAAGGAGATAAAACGCTGCTTAATTAAAGGAGCAATTTACAGCTTGTCTGGCTCCTGACTGGGGCAACGAAAGCAGTTTACAAGCACAGCCGCCTGGACTACTTTACACATTTTATGCCCTTTGGCATAAACTAGCTTGTCCTCCAGCGTCACGGCCTTAGACAATGCACAGCTGAAGACGAGGCCTGGCACCTGTGACGGAGGTGAGCGCAGACACGGCTGCGCGTGGGCAGTGACCGTGAGCCCTCACTGGGCGCAGCCGTCCTGCGCTCACCGCGCTGCACCCGGCTCACAGCGGCTGCACGCGCCACGGCACGAACCAGAGAAGGGGAAGATGCAGGATTTCATTTCAAAGCGAGGTGGCCCAGTTACATACTCATATAAGAGAAGCTGTTCAATATTTTACAGTTCTGTCAGAAAGCGCCTCAGCAAAGTTCCCTTCAATCGCAGCCTTTTGCTTTCTTCTGCTTGTTAGGATGGTTGGACACGTTCGCCAGGATCTAATTCCAAATATACCCACGTTGCAGCTGGAATGAAAATAAGGAACTTAGAAGTCATGAGGTCTGCAATAGATAATTAGGTAAGGCTGCCTTACGCATGACTCCTGACAAAGGCAGCTAAAACGGCCCGTCCGACTCCTGCACTGTTTCCACCCAAAGATCTCAACGCGGCACACGGCTGCAGCCGTACGAGCTAAGTAGGACGAAGGAAGTTCTGCATCTGGGATAATGAAGCCGCGGCAGGGGAGATGAAAGCCAAGGCAGCAGCGCACGCAGTTTCAGTACGTGCCCAAGGACTCTACCAGACCTTCCCTGCGTATTTGAAGTTTTGTACTTGCTCCGTGCCTGTCCTAGAAACCAAGACCAAAGGGATTCATTGTGCAGGACTACAAGAATCCCTCGATCCAAACTACCAATGCACCTCAAAGATGGATTGATACTGGGTCAAAGGAATTGCTCTTATATTTAGGTGAACAGCTGAAATCAAACGTTCATTTCTAACACTTTCATAACACTCAGCAATTTGCAAGTTTAAGTCCCAAATGACAAGGCTGGATGACAGTGGCATCTAGAAACAAATCCAGGAATTCTGACTTTTTTTTTTCCCATGACTCCTTCTCCGAGTTATTTTTCATGGTAGAGCCCAGAGTTGACCTTAGCCAGGTTTTGAGAAGAGGATTATCCCTTGATGTTTTTTTTATCTCTGCTTATGAGCTAATAACTTCTTTTTCTGTTATTTACAGTTCTGAAAAAGGAGTGCAGCTGCCAAATCTGATATATTACTTTCAAAATGGAAAGGGTAATAACTAGAGATGTACCAAATGGCATGTGTGTGATTTGGATAGCATTTATCTTGAAGTGCCTGCCAACTCAGAATGCTTTAGTTTATTTATCCTAATTCCCAAGCTGATTCAAAGACCAGTATTTGCTAGTCAAATTATTTGGTCCTGGTCTTCCTTTTTTAAAGGATCAGCATCAATGGTACAGTAATTTTCTCAACATGGCTAGTGTTCACAGCATAATGACACAGGAGCTGGGGAAGCAAGATGAAAGAAATACAAAATTCTGAGTGAAACTCAGCACCTTTAGGCCCTGGTTGGATTGCTGCAGCATTAGTAATACTATTAAATTATCTTGCTCAGGTTATATTCAGTCAATCAGTCCCAACCTCTGTAAATGGTACACAGAAAATTAGGGCTGGCTGATGGGACTTTAATTAAGCTTTGCCTGGGGCAACTCTTCCATTAAGGCTGCAGTCACAGCTTGCTGAAATGGGGCTGTGGAAAGAAGAGGAAAATGAGGTGGCTGGTGACAGGCAGGCACGGAGCCGGCGATGGCTGAACGCTGGCACCTGGCGTGCTGCTGCTTTGAAAGCTACCCGGGATGCTGGCTTGGTCTGGGTGTGGAAAAATACAGGCCTTCCAATTGCATCGACCACGTTCCTGTCTTCCTGAAGTTCCATTAAAATTCTGCAAATAAACTCCACTAAAATCCTGCAAATAAATTCAGAGCTTCATTTTCTACATTAATCAAGCCAAATTTAGGAATTTTGTGCCTCGTCACGTTTCAGCATACTAAATTGGCAGTAAAGCAGCACCTTGCCTTTTCCCCTCCCACCAGCCTCTTTCACCTCTCTGGGAAGAAAAAAAAAAAAAAAAAAGAGTGGCTGGAAGCAATGACTTATGTGCTCCAGCTAAGCCCCCAGATATTTATCTGCCGCTGGTGCACATCCTTTCCAGTGCAGGGACTCTTCCTCCCCACTCCTTCCCAGCAGCACGGAAGGCATTACAGCCACAGAGGCATTCCAAATCCAGGAGAGCTGCCTGTACTGTCTTTTCCAGTTGTATTTCTGAAAGAAAAAGGGACCCAAAGCTCTGCTTTTGCCAAGGGAGGTGGAATTCCATACTACGCATTTTACCTCACCAGCCTGTCTAAATGGCAGGCGGTGCAAGAATGGAACAAAATACCTAATTATAGGCACAATTTCTAGCTACCATTGGGAGCTGGATGCTCAGATGCTGCATTTAATGGTCAAATACACATCCTCCATGCCATTAAAAGGTGCAATTAACAAGTAAACAAGCTTTTTAATGCGGCATTTTCATATTAAAAGTACATTTTCAGATGAGTGGAAGAAGAAACAAACAAACAAACAGTGAAAACAAAGCAAATAAAATTTGAGGAAAAGCCTTTTTTAAGTGCAATCTAAAGACTCTTCTCAGCTCTTTATCTGGGGCCATTATTGCCTACCACGCAAACAATTAGCCTGATACCATCAAAATGCACGCTGTATATCTAATGTTAGAGTCTTGCCGCAAACCACGTCAATTTTCTGTGTAAGTCAGTATTCAGGGACATTTTAAAAAATGTTTATTTTTGACCCACTCAACGCATGATTTCCTTTGGGAACCTTTATAGTTTGCTTAATTGCTGGAAACTCTGAGGACTGTTCACACTGCCCTGGTGTGGGCAGAGCTTTCTAAAACCCTTTACAGAATTCCTTACTCCCCTCTAAATAAAATAAGTGCAATATTACGCAATCATCATAATTACATTCTGCTATCCTTGGCACGTGTATGGCTTTAAATTTTCATTTTACAGAACACAGCTGGATTGTGTTTTCAGGCTACAAAACAGCATTAAGCCAATTGTTCTCATATCTGTTAATACAATACCCGAAAATATTGTACACGCAAACCCAGTAAATAAAAATGGAGACAAAACAGCCAATTCCCAGGATGTCACTCAAGAATGCCAGTCCTCACCTGCTGAGGATCTACCAAACCTACAAAGTCAAAGCTGAGTCCAAGTGCCTGTAACCCTGCGCAGTACTTTATACTTTCAGGTTCTGCATTTGAAGAGCACGCCTCTCTGTGACCAAGGCAAATAATAAAGCCTTGCTGCCCGCTGCATTAGGCTGCACCATTATCTGCACCTCTCCGGGTGCTTTCTCCCGAAGAGCTGAGCGAGCAGCCCTCTGAGAGGACTCTTTCACCCGGTGCAAATCCCGCAAGTTCACAATGGATCTAAGAAGAAAACTTGATTACCTGGCAGGTATTTGCAAAATCTGAAGCACTCACTGGCTGTTGGACAGCTCGTGCTGCCCGGCCTCCTGCTCAGAGCAGCAGCTGCAGAGCTGCCTGGGGAGCAGAGCAGCAGCTTCGTGGCACTGACACTGGGTTTGCCTCTACACGCCTGGATGAAGTTCTCCGAATGCAACAAAACACGTCTGTCACTGAAAGCATCTTCCCATTTTCGGGTATTAGAAAAGAATATTGAGCCCTCAATAACATGCCAACTGGCGTTATTACTACGGCCAAAAGCAAACAAACCTCATAATTCTCCATAGAAATCCCAGCGAAGTATTTGCTCTTGAACATCTTTGCTGGGAAAAGTACAGAAGACTTGCGAAAAAAGATTTAAGAAGGGATGTGCAGGAGCAAAATCATCACTATTTTAAAAATACAAGTTATTTATTTTTTGACCTTCTATTTCTCACCTTACTTGCTCTCAGAGCCAGTCTGACTGCCTACAGGCTCCTGTAGATTTAAGAGAACGCCACAAAATGAGGCAAATTCTGAAGTCAAGAAGTTGTCTGATACACATATATTTTTTTCCATTACAGCTTTTACAAGCTCCTTATTGTTATTATTATTTTCCCTCGATCTTTGAAAAGATATGTGCTATATCTTAGATATTCTCTCACCCTGGTTTCTCTTAGCATTTATATCCTTACAAGCATTTTACCTTGTGACATTCTTAGACCTGGAGGAAAATTACAGTGATGCTCAGTGTCGCCAGAAGCTGATACAGCTTAATACACTTTGCTTTGCCTAAAGGTAGCACAGCTCATGCAGTATACATTACAATCTAGGCAAAATGGGCCAGTAACAAAGAAGAAATGACATTTAACACCTTTAATTCCAAGTCTGAGTTAGTTTTCAGAGTGAGATGCAAGATTTAACTATTGCCTTTCTATTTTTATATAGTAAAATCTAAATGGAAAGCTCAGATCACTGAATAACCTTTCGTTTAAAATCCTTTTCTTGTGATTTTCCAGTATGTCAAGTAACAGCCAGGAGAGGGTCCTGACTGGCCAGAGCCTCCTCACATGGGGGTTATGCTCCAGTTCTGCAGGCGGAGGTTACCAGGAGGGGCAGGTGTTTGTGCCGTTACGCTACTCATGGCAACCCCATCAAAGCCTTCTAAAGCTCAAATTCTCTCTATTTTCTCTGTATAAAAAAATGATGCCCTGGCAGTGTTTCTCATTCCCTTCACGTGAGCTCTTGCTGCAGGACAGCTGCACAGGACTGCTAGGCACACATTCAGGCTGCTGGCTGACGTGACTGGGACCCAACCCTCTGCTTCCTACCACATGCACATGGCCCTTAACGTTGTCGGCACCACGCTGCTCCCCAGATTTTCTGGTTCACTTTGGCACAGATGTATAAGGGAAACCTGGGGCACACACCTGTGAGATTCTCTGGATTACAACATGTACTGACTTTTTTTTTAAAGTCTTAAAATCTGCACTTACCGACAACCTGCAACGAATTGTTTAGCTCTCTTTTGTCACACAGAATACGCGCTGCTTCATTCACATGGCTCCTAGCACACATTTTCAGGTTTTGCCCTCAGCTGGATAAAAGTTATTTACAGCAGCAGTTTCTAAGCCTAACCATATGAAAACCATCCGTGGTACCGCGGCCTGCACCGCGGCCTGCACCGCGGCCTACCTCGGTTCCGTCGCGGGCTGGCAGGACTCTGCGCATTTCAGGCGCCTGATCTGAAATCACCGAGGACTGAGGGATAAGCATATGGCCATTCAGCGGGCCAGTGGCTTGAAACATTCCCTTCCAGTTGGCTGAGAGAAAATTAATTCCGCAAGTTAAGATAATTAAAGGTGTTCGTGCCGGTCATGGTTGACATGAGCAATGAAAGATCACAGGATTTAATTACAGAACAAAATAAACAACATTTATCATTAGTATGTACATTATAGCTATTGACACGTTGGGCATGGTGAACTCTCTCGCCAAAACATGTAATTAGGAGGTATTTTAGTAACACACCGATATAGTTACTCACCTTTGCGTTTCTGACCATATCGGACCCAATTTGGCTGAAGGCACAATGAAGGCTGAGCTCACAGAGCCCAGCTACAGCAAGGAAGTTTGAAAACAGGCTGGAGACTTTCCGGGATGACTTTGCATTTAGCAGTGCTTACTCTGTGAATTAATTCCCATAAAGCCAGGCAGCGGTGGCCCCACAAGCGAGGCTGCTGCCAGGTTTTACGCACTGGCTATGTGATGCAATGCTAAAAAGCAGAGGGAGAAAAAGGACCAGGGGCAGGAAAGCTGAATAGGAATGCCACTGGGGAGGAGAGCTTCAGGCAGGTTTACCTCATCTAAATGAGGTCTGAATGGCAGAAGAAGATATTATTATTATTATTTATTTTAAAATATACCACAGAACTATTATTTAGATATAACATTTCTAAAGTATGCCTGGAGAAAATACAGACTGCCTTGCATCTAGGTGTTATGGAACACAGCCCCAGTTCAGGGTCAGAGCTAAGGGCAGTTTCAGTTCACCAGGAATGGCACAGAGTGAGTAACGCTGCCACAAGGAAGAACAGCCCAGGTGAAGTTACTTCCTGAAAATGTAATGAGGCACTGGTCACTGAAATAATTCTTATTTTTTCAGCTATTAGGAAGCCAGTTATTTCTGGATACAATCGCATCTCCATACATGTCAACATACTATAACGTACAGTTAATTAAATCTAAGGCTTTAGCCAATTTCATTAAAAATGTAAATTGGGGTAATGTTCAACAAGCGTCTGCCTCAGCTGAAAGCTTAAGGTTCTGCAGTGACATATGAAAACAAAACATACTAATCACACTTAATACTTAAAATCTTAATTTTCAATAGCACCCTGACCTCATTCGCTGAGTTTGTGTAATGAGACTGTCTGACACCTGTGTAATGCATCTCTCCTGTCAACCCATCATCTCACAAGATTTCAGGCTCCAGGCTGTAATATAGATGCATCATCTTTGTACCAGCTACTCATTACCGTCTGTAACAGCAATGGGAAATGACACTACAAGGGCCAGTTTATGTGACAATAGCTGAAATGAGAAAGGAAATTGATGCCAATTTTTATCCATCTTGTCGTAATCTTTAAAGCATGATTTTAAGCTCACTCGCATGTTGCAAACCAACAGAAATCTTATGGATTCTATATGACAAAGGTCTGCGCGCGTATATCCATCCACCTGTGTATACACACACAGATGCATATAAACACTTCTTACACTTTGCAAATAGGCTTTGCAATGACACATTACATGTATGCAGGAGGTAGTATTGATAACACTATCAAACTGTGCTTTCAGTTGCACACAAATGTACTAGGGTGACATTAAGCTAAAGTTTCCTAGGTTGGCAGAGGTCATATTTCTATTTTTAAATTTCAGATAAACTACTTAAAAAATAGGTCAAATACATTCTTTTTAAAATGTATGAAAATCCTCAAAACTAACCTAAATCACTGGTGGTGGAACTCTCATCCCTTGCTATTTGAAGCAACAGCTTCCAGCTGGCCAGGTATGTGCCCTTTTGCTCCCCTTCCACCAGAAACTGGTGAAATCCCAGGCTTCCAAAAACAGAAATTTGCATATGCTCCAGGAAGACAGATCTTTTGCTGTGAAATATTCTGCAAAATACATCTGCTCTGAACATGCTCTACCGCAAGCGAAAACAAAACACAGAAAACAATGAACAGAAATTTCAACGCATTATTTTAGAAAAATGCCATCTGTTGGCAGAATATTGCTGAGCATCAAGCTTCACTGAATAGCTGCTCAGATCCAGTTGCTGTTCTGGATATTTTACCAAAAATATCAGGTACGTATAGGTCTCTCGGCAGAAGGTTAGACATTTAATTACTCTTTTCATTAGCTTGCTATTCATAACATTTATTTTCAAATTCTGTAACAGAGACGTTCTCAGATTAGTCTGAGCACAAGTAGCTTCAATGGGTGGTAAAGTGTGTAGGATCTGCATAAATTGCACAGATGATTATGAAGTTACTTAATATATTTCTGTTTGTGGGGAGAACAGAATCACAGTGTAGAAATTGCATCATCTTTGCCAGGTGCTTGCTTTGCAATCCCCCCGTTAGGTCAGAGACAGCTCCGTTCCGTCCCTGGCTTCTCTCGCCGTAGGGTGGAAGCCGAACGCTGAGCTTGAAGCACCCCGTCTGCTCTGAGGCCAGAGACACTGAGGTACATGAATGTGACTTTTTTTTTTTAAAAAAAAAAAACAAGACTGTTCTTTTTTCCCTTTCTGTTTCTCTAAAATACTGGCTGGAGCCTACAGTGAAGAAAATAACCTAGCACAGCTATTTCCCCAAGGAGGAGGGAGTTATTAATAAGCACGGAGTGATTTCCTTTGCACTGCATAAGGTGAGCCAGGATTTATAAGGAGTTAGATCTGTGTAGTGTACATGTTTAGGGAACCATATTGATAATTATCAATGCTATTAATCTTCTAAGCACTTGTTTAGAAAGATTGCGGTAATGTACCACTTATTGCTGGAGGAAATTATAAAAAGAGCTAGGAATTGCCAAGCAGCCAGCCCTCCTGACTCTGCACACAAAAGGCTCTATTTAAGTGGCAGTCACGTTTCAGGCTGTACACTGCTTAATGTTACTGAACAATTTACAATTCAGGGGCACATCTCTAAAACAATACCGATTTTTTTTTTGTACAGCTCTGCACACAGTGTTTAAGTATCTTTAATATGTTTTTGTTTCTATTTGCAAACAAATTAGAGACATTTTAATTTCATCTGGAGCTAACAGTCAACCTCGCCTGATGCTCTTCAAGAGAAACATATTTCAGGTTAAAGCTACTTGAATCCCCTCTAACACAGTAACAGCGGTAAAGACGTTTTCCACCATTGCTCTTTATCATTCGGGGATGCGCCTTCCTCAGTCATCCTGAAAATGTGCTGCAGCCTCTGATCAGCACCCAGTGGCACCTTTACGAGCCACAGCGCTGAGCTGGAAGAGCACACCCGACAAGCTGGAGATGTCAGTGCAATTAAAACAACACGATGCAGCCTATGCAAACACTAATAGCCTAGAAGTACAGCGTTAATTAGAAAAACTGGAAGAAAACGTTAGCTGCTCTAGGAAGACATCTCTCTCTCACGCCAGATAAATAGGTCTGGAACCATTTCCCTGCTCACCAGGACAAGTGGGGAGGTGAAGCAGAGCCTCCCGCCCACCGCCGTGCCCCAGGCTGCGGAAGGACAGCACAGGAGCAGCGCAGCTCAGCTGGGTGCCTGCCACACGTCAGAGCCAAGGGCACTTCCCGCACGGAGAACGCTGAGCCAGGACCTTCAGACCTTCGTGCAGGGCCTGGGTGCCCTGGCAGCTCACTCGGTCCTGGGTCACGGAGCAATAGCACTCCTGTGCACGAGCTCTGCGGGGTGGTGTCTCCAGCCCGCTCCTGGCGCTGCACAGCCATACCCCGACCAAGCCACTCCACAAACTGCACACTTTGAGCAACCTCACCCTTTAATTACCCCCAAACGCTCGTCAGCCGGAAATAGGAAAGGAGTAGAGGTGGAACAAAAGGGCCCAAACTGGCTTTTTTTTTTTTGTCAAATGGAAATCTGCCACTCGCTTCAATGCAAGAGACTGACCCAGGATGTCTGCTTGTTCAAATCCAACAGCAGTCTCCTTTCCGGTCAATACCCTTGTGTAAACTACATCGTTAACAGTAATTATTAACAGCAGGATTAGTTTTACTTAAATTTGCTTTCCGCGCAACTGTTGGGAATTCCTAAATATTGCTATGATTTCCAGACAAAATTTGAAGGAAGTGGAACATATGCACACACTGTCTGCCCAGCCATCTGCCCGGGCCAACTTCCTTCCTAGTAGCTTTTGAACTTGCAGAACTTGCTGGCCAATCTGAAATGCATTTGATACAAGCAGAGGTTTCTGAAGGATGTCTGCAGAGGATAGTTAGACGACAGACCCACCTGCACTGAACTTCTCTCTCCCCCTGCGGTTTGGCCTGCCAGCCGACCAGCTGGCACATGTATAATTCAAAGGCAGCCACAATACAGGCTGTTGCTTGCACAGCAAATGACATAGGAGTGTGGGAGCGAGTTCAGGCACTGCAGAGAAACTGTGGAGGCAAGTATGGGAAGGAGTCACAGGGAACATGATAGAGAATGCTGCTGGTAGGGCACGCAGAAGACAAATTGTTGGAAAAGCAAGATTCAACAATTTCACAGGGATTTTTTCTACTATATTTGGGTTTTGACAGTTCAAGGAGAGTTGCAGAGGTTTGGATGTGAAAACATAAAAAACAGGGACCTGCTGAGTTAACTCTATATAGAGGAAGAGAAGCAATACCACCAAATTTCCCACGAGAACACCCAGCCCCTGGAGGAGCGATCCATTTCTGTCTCCTTCAGGCACATCAGTGCCTCCAGGAGGGACGTGTCCGTCCTCTTCAGGTACCTCAAAGCACTGGAAGTTGCATTCACAGAAGTCAGCCAGGTAACACAGCTGGTCAGCCAACTCCTTGCATTTCTATAGAGCCTTCTAGTGGGCAACCTCTACGTGCTTTACAGAGTAACAAATAGAGGCATACATTATCACATCCTTTGTTTCTCTTCTGTTGGTATTAAAGAAATGAGAACTGGGACAATATCCCGAGGTGTTAGCTCCACAGTAATCACTAAAGGCCAAATTGTAGCCTTTGGCAGTTTTTCCTGGGACATATTTAATAGTAGCTAATATTTCATTTGGTTATTTTAGTGAATCCTTGACTTCTCTAAACGCCAAATTGTTCTTTATTATTGTAAGAAAATACATACAGGGATTGTCATAGCAATCTTAATCCCCTGGGGATTCTGGTGAGAAACTAGGACCCGTGAGTGAGTAGAAGGGAAGTGACTGAGCCAGCCTCAACTATTGACTTAACTCTGTAGCCATGGGGATACGAGGGTGAGGAAAGCATTTTATGGAAACATTTATCACAACAACAGGAATACAAATCAAACTCCATTAATTTAGCTTTAAATTTTAATGAACCTGGATGCGTAGTTTCTATAAAGATTTATTTAATAAATTATTAATATTTTTGCTAAAAGAACTGCAAATTATAAGTTAATATAGAAGTTTGCCTCAAATTGAGCATCAACATTTGAAACCCACAGAAATAGCTTTCCTTTTCCCTGCGCCTGCTCCTCAAAGGAAACCCAGCTGTGGGGCCGACAAGGAGCCTTAACGCTCCCAGGATGGGCCCTGCCAGGCCGGAGCTGGGGAAGGGCCTGGTACAACCCCGGGAGGAAGCTTGGACCAAAACAGGAAAACCCTTTGGTAGGAATTGGCATTTCTTCAGCAGTTTGCTGAAGAACAGTAAAATTGAACAGCAAGTATTGTCTTTGTGCTTCAGTGTCAATCTGCAAGGGGTCAAAGAGCTATAAGGTTAAACCTGCACATCTTTGTGTATTGGAGGCTCAAGTAACTTGCACAAAATCAGGCAGAAAGCCTCAACCCAGATCTACAGAGGCCTTGGCCACGGGCCTGTCACAGAGCATCCTTGTGTGGATGGAGCTGGCAGGAGTTTCCAGCTTCCTCAGACAGTCATATTTGTTTCATCATCTGGACAACATAGAAGCATCTACTGAATCTTTGATCACTTATTCTTACATCCTTCCTTTTTTTTTTTAATTTTTCCTTTTTACTCATCATTACAAAAGGTACATCTCATTCATACGGGCATCTTTTGCTTGAAAGTAGCACAGGAAAGGCGAGTCACCCAAAAAATATTTAGTTTAAGCTTTCCTAAAACCAGAGGAACTGAAGAGCATCTACAAATGAAAGCCCATTGGTTTCAAACAGCAAGACGCTACTGGTTGATTTTCCAAGGTGACAGCTAGGGACTTTGGACATGCAGAAGTACTAAAAGTTGCATGACTGCCTAATGTCCCCATTCATCTGAGGAGCTTTGGTATTCACAGCACAGAGAAAAGGTGGCAGAACAAAGTAAAAGATGTCACAATGCAAAAAATAAAGTACTACGTAGCTGCAAAGAAATAGTAAAGATTGTTAGCTTTTGCATGATGGAAAAAAAGACCATTTAGTGACTGCACCTGAAAGAAAAGCAAAAACAAACAAACAAAAAAAACGAGTCAGGAATAGAAAGGACTCACGTTGAGCTGGAGATCATCTGTCCACTGGCCGACGAGGCGGTAGCCTGGGGTGCTGGTGTTGGTGGTGTGGTACTGGAAGATGTCATAGCGTCCTGGTGCATCACCATTTTTGTTAAACATCACTGGAGTGCCAGCACTGCCTGGGGGAAGGAAACGAGACAAAAATCCAACCAAAAAAAAAATAGCCAAAGCTTTACAATAGCTATTTTAGTTAGTCAAGGTAGAGAGTTTTCAGACTGGCAATGTATTTCAGGCAAAGGTTATCTATCACCCCAACTAAACCAGATACTTTTGGACATGGTGGAATAATCCTAGCCCTCTTCTGGTGATTAATTACCACTGCCCAAACCCTCCGACTGAAAATAAAACAAGGCAAACCTAAATCAGCTTTACTTCACTCAAGCTTTGCGCACAGCAAGAAATATCAGAAGGCTTTTCTTCCTGCCCTCCAGCCTCCCTTCCCATCGCTCTTTCCTTAGGGAGTTCTTTAGTGAAAATCAGGCCTGTGAATGGAGCCTCTACATGTTTTTTTTTCCCCCCAGAAAACGTTCCATCTGCTTCCGAGAGACACTGCTGTCAGAAGTCAGCCCAGGTCTAGTGAATCTTGACTGGCATCCAGAAATAGCTTCCTCCTCCACAGTACGTCCCTATGCCTGTAATCAGCATGCAGTTGGGATGGAAAAGCACAGACTAAACTACAGGAAGGGAGCGTGCAAGGAATGGCCTTATGTGGGCTCTGTGACTGACACGGGCTGAAAAGCGTCTTGGTCAGGAGCTGTTCAGGACCGTGATGCTGAGTTAGTTTTATCTGCCACGTACCAGGTACCTAACACGCGTGATGAAATGCAGGGCAAGCAGCGAGGCAAGGATCTTCCCCACGCCTGGTGCTGAGCAGAGCCAGCCCCAGCTCGGCTCACTCGGTGCTGGCACAAACCCTTCCTGGTCCTAAGACAGGCAAGTGCTCAGCAGGGCAGCTGCATTTTAATTACTGTGCCGTTAGATGTGAATCTTTTCCTAAATAAGAATTCAAGTCACTGCTGCACTTCCTCAGCTCGCTAGGTGAAAACTTTGGGGGTGACATTTATTTCGAGATGCATTAAAATAGGTTTCAGGGTGGTAGAGTAATATTGTGTCAAGATTGAAGATTATGACAATGCTCCAGTATCTCTATATTCAAAGCTTCCTCCCTCTGTGTAACTTTTTTTTTTTTCCCTAAAGCAATGAAAAATCTCTCCTGTAGTAGCACTGAACTTTAAGATTACGGTTTTCTTCATGATTCCCATTCTTCATTGAATTCCAGTGAGCAAAAGAAGATGTGAAGGAGTAAATTAGCATAGTCTCTGTTCCAGCCCTGGTAGATTGTTTCCTGCCTATCCTGCAAGCCTCCAAGATCAGATACAGACTCAGTTGAAAGACTAGTACAGAAAATCTTCCACTGAAATCTCTCCTCACAGGTTCCTTAGGAGCACAAGGCCAATATTTAATTGTCATTACAGATGAATGTAGCCAGAATACATTTACAGTGAAAACACAATGAATAAGGAGGAATGGCTGTAATTCCTTGGCTCATACTAAAAGTCAGCACAAATGGTAAATGGGATTTAGCTAATCACGGCTTTTAAAAGGTTGTATATTATTAGCTAAGCTTTTTTTCTTTTCTTTTCTTTTTTTTTTCCTGCCCAGAACTGACAAAAAGGGAAGCACAATTCAAAGTCTAGGGGCTCGAGCACCGCTCCCAAAGCGCGCCTCAGCTGTTTGCGGCTACCCCTCTCGGTCCCGTCCTGACAAAAACCCAGCCCGGACAGGAAGAAGCGACCACAGCCACACACCACGTTCCCGTGCTCTGGGGAAGCCATACGGCTCTGGGAAGGTTTCTGCTCCTTGTTGCTTTGTGCAGCTGCATGCAGACGGCCTCGAAGGCCTGTTTTAAGTGTCAGCATTTAACAGCAGCGGTGGCCTTGGGTGCCGCTGGTGCAGCCAGCGCCGCCCAGCATCAGGTGCTGGGTCAGCTCCCCAGCTCAGCTCCCTGGGACACCGACCTTGTGCTCGGACAGGTAGCCAGCAGGAAACGCCTGTTGCTGCTTTCAGGTCTGTCGCCATTTGCGCTTTAAAATTATACAGGAAAAAAGCTGTGAAAAGTCTGGGGTCGGCAGGGAAGACACCTAGCTACGGAACCACAAAGAACTGCGATAATCTCGGGTCAGAAGTCGAGCAGAGGCTTCCCATTTTCTGGCTCTGAAGTTGGAGTAATTGGACTCCCAGCCAAGGATCTGCTTCCTAAGTGCAAACCTTCTTTAACCTTTGTGTGGGCTCCGGTGCACGTTTCGGTGCTCTTTCTGCAGGCACCCTGCCACTTCTGTCCTGGTTAAAAATTGTTCCAGCGTTTCAGTCTCTCCTTGCAGCTCCGCTCCTTTGTGCACTCAGGAAAATAATACGTACGTAGGAAAGCCTCATTGCAGAGAAGAAGGGATTTTCAAAAATGATCCTATTTATTATTTGACTTCTTGATCTTTTAATTATTGTAATATCTGGTTGATGAGTTGTTTTTATTTTCCTTCTGCTGAAATTTGTGAGAATTTTGTTACAGCTCCAGCAAGCACTTCAGAAACTGAGTAGTAGCCTGCAGGCTGCAGCTTCTTGCTCGTTCAGAGGCTGTGACAATTTAATTCATCTTCAGTTCCCAACAAATAATCTGTCCTCGCACTACACAGATGGAGAGTACATAACACCCATTCACCTGCAGGATGCATTTGAAAAAAAAAACAAACCACCACACAATCGGACTGAATTTGTATGAATTCAATCTCCTAATCACCACAAGATGAGAAATGAATTAATAGGAGGACGGGGCACTAGCCAGGTGTGGCTAGCTGAGGTCTGTCTGTATTATTCATTTCACACTGATTGCAGTTTAAGGACCCGAAGGGCTCACACAAACAAAGCCTTTACCTTTTTCACTGGGGACAAACACAACCACCACTTTGCACGGTGAGATTTTCAGAATCTCACTGCATGAGCACTCGGGGTTTTAAGTTTTCCGTATTTTGGGGGCTTTTTGTTCTCAGGATAATGTGACAAGCTCAAAATTCACGCTGAGCTCCTGGTACAAATCCAGTCTCTTCATTAAGGATTGCTCGAGCTCTTTCTGCATGAATGTCATTATACCTGTGCAAGGAAAAGGCTCCAGAAGCTCCGGCTGCACAGTTACAAAGAAATCTATTACATGTAAAGAGGATCTCGAGCTCATGGGCTCATAATGCTTGAAAATGGGCTCCATTTTTTCCTCTCTGGCTCACAATCTGGGTGAAACACTCTCACTGTTCTACTCTGTTTTTACTGCAGATTTAGGTAGAAGACTAGTAGGAACAGGATTTTAAGCACAGGCTAACTGATGTTTTCCATCTCTGTCCCCAGCGAGAGGCTGCACTGGTGACCCAGGGAAGGGCAGAATAAGGGCAAGGCTAAAATGGGGACAGCTGAAGCAAGCCCAGTAGCCCAGCTGCAGCGTGACAGCCGAGGAAGACGTGGGCACCAGCGTCCCCAGAGCTCCTCCAGAGCTCCCAGGCTTCATCGAAACAGCACTACACCACCCCGACCTGCAAAAGCCTCTCTCATTGCTTCTTCTATTCTCGCATCCCTCTGCATTTTTCTGGCTGGCTGGCAAGTCCTATGATGGTTGTTTATCCTGTGCCACTGGGATGGCCGAATCAACCCACAGCAGCTCTGGGAATTTACTTTTATACGACATGGAAAAGCAGCAGGATGCACAAAACCTCTCTCCGCAGTCACAGGAACCAGCTGCAAAACGCTCGCAGCTGAACACTGAGCACGGGTGTGCAAACCCATGAGCAATCAGGCACTCTGAACGTGACAAGAAAACGCCAAACTCCACACCTGGATACCAACCTCAAAGAAAGTGGTTCTGTTCCCATCGGAAATGGCTCAGGCTAGACGGCCGTGAGAGATTTAAAAGTTTTAAAACTGTTTTCACTTTATCATTCTCCTTCCCTCTAATGGAAGGAAAGCAAATGACTATTTCAACTCCCTGTGCTGGATGTGAGTTACGTGCATACCAGCAAAGGAAAACACCATATGGCCATGTAAATCAATCAGAAATGGAGAAAAAAAAGTCATCTTTTAAAATCCTGACCAAAAAAACAGAAGTAAGGAAAACAAAGTCAGCATAAGCCACTTCTCGGAGCTAGACAGGGTGCAAAATTAGCTGGGCACCCAGTCTCTCAAATCATTGCTCTGCTCTGTTAAAATAACCAGATGGCTACTCAGCATCTGCATATGCAAGGACTCTCTAAACACGATCTGTGACCTGTTCTCCACCACTAACACCGACACGGCAGGACACTTTACAGAAATGCTGTATTTCTATGGGAGTTTGTCCTTTACAACTTTTTTTTTTAAAGGGGAAAAAACAAACAAAGAGAAAACCTCCCCAGTGAGGAATGCAGAACTCTTCAGGCCTTCTCAGATCTTTCATCTCAAAATTTGCTCCTGGCTGTAGTTAACACCACTGCTTCAAGGGAGGAAATTGTGATCTCGTGATATTCACCTTGCTTTCCATAGGGAAATTTTCATACAGGAATGAAAAAATGTCCTTGGCACAAGTGACCACACTTGACCATGAAATACCATCTGTATGCATACTGTTCAGTCTCTCAGGTCCTGTTGGTTGTGTGAGAGCTTTAGATTTATTAATAAAAATGTTTATTACTAGGTTATGGCAAGAGACACCTCACCACGCTGTCCAATGAGGATGTGAAGCTTTCACAAACTCTCCTCCCAAGGCAGCGACACCCCTGGCTACCTCCCATGTTTCAAAGTGATAATTTTTCAGTACTTTCCTTAATCTGTTCTACACATACATTTGGAGGTCTAACTCCTGGTTGTATCTCAGATCTCCACCTTATACAGAAATAGGACAGAGCAGCCAAAGCTCCTGGTAGCAAGCTTTATGATGTGGAAATAACATCAGGGTTTGTAATGCTACCTCTGAAAGTGATCTACTCTGCTGCCTCTAGTTGGAGAGGAGTGTTTGTTAATGAAACTCATGAAGTTACAGTAAAACACACAGAGGCAGAGAAATTTTGCTAATATTTAGGCCTGGTTCATACAGTGCAATGCGGAGAAAAATAAATGAAAGCCCACTGTGCTCTATGAAACTTAAGGCTGGCATTGCAACCACCGCTTGGAAGGAGTTGATGGATAAATGATAAGCAAAGAGAAATTTGCCCCATCCTCATTCCTGGGATGTTTCGTCTCCTCTAAATACTTACCAGAGGAATGAAGGTTGGAGTAACGGTTCTGTCTGAACAATAGTTCCAGTTCTGCAAACGGACCTGTGCTTTAGCTGTCCTCCCCCTTCTCTTGAACATGGAACTAAGCTGGGCTCAGGGTACCAGAATTTCCCCAGGTTAGTTTTTTCCAAGAAGAGGAAATAATTCAGAGAAACGGGCAGACCAAAGACAAGCTTAGGCATTAGCTAGTTCTCCCCTAGGAAATGACAGGCTTCGGAAGGCAACAATTTCTGTCTTTGCACTGCAGTAGCCTATTTGCCTTGGCTAAAACATGTTTTCAGATAGACACTAAATAAACACGGTCTTCTGCCACAAACTCTAGCAAAGTTATAAAAAAAAGTATTAATCTGAACTGAATGAAGTAAAATTAAATGAAAAAAAAAATGGGTCAATATGCTACCGAGGAAGCAGTCTCCCAGCTCACCGTTGAAGTTCACGCTGCGAATGTACTTGAGCAGCTTCTTGCCTCCCGCGTGCTCCATCTCGGGGCAGACCCCGGGGTAGTCGGCACAGAGATCCTTGTTCATGTGGTGGAGCGCGTGCGCCATGGCGTACACGGCATCGATCACGAACTGCACCTTCCCCTCCTGCTCATAGTGCGAGTCTTTGCCAATCCGCTCCTGCCCTGCACGTCAGAGACACACAGACAGAAGGACAGTAAGGAGCAGCGCTTCCTGATGGCACGTACACGTGAACCCTCTGGGAGCTCATTTAAAGGAATGGGTTTTAGGCAACACCACGCAAACCTTCGAGTTATGATTTTACTAATTAAAACAAACAAAAGACACCTTTCTTTTTTGATATTAGAATCACCGACACTTCTCAAGTTATTTTCCCATAATCCAGAGAAAGAAGCGCTACCATAATCACAAACTGGAAACTGGAACCCATGGGGACCATCGCAGAGAGACAGAGAAAACACCCGGCTCCGCGCGCTCCCAAAGTATGTCTTTGAAAGAAGAAAGCATTTAAAATAAAGCACAGCTGGTATTTTAAAGTCTAACGTTTTGTTCTGTTTCAAATCCCGGTCTCTAATTGAAAGACAGAGCCAGATTGCGGGAAGAAAGAATCACTTCAGGTGCAACCAAAGGGGTGCTCAGGAGAATGGAGCGCACATGCCTGCTGTTAGCGTACCCTCGGGAAGCTCGGTGTGTTTGTGTTAACTACGCACCCCTCTTCCCTGTTCCTGCAGAGACTGAAACGCCCTTTAGAACCCACTGATTGCTTTTAAAATATTTTAGCAGCTGAGGACTTAAGGAATCCAACCCCTTAATGCAATCCGAACCGCAGCTGGGGGAAAGCAACGCTTTGAAAGTCTTTTCTTTATCACCACAGCGCCCAGCGCGGGACTGAGTACAAACCCTCACCCTCAGCGATCTTCTCATCCATGGGCCAATGCACAAAAAGCCTGAGAGAGGGGAAGCGTTTTACAGATGGAACAAGGGAACACAGAAATTAAACCACAGAGACCCCAAAAAACTCTACAGCAGCCACAAAGGTGAATGTCATACTTAAAGTAAGATGTTTGTGCCCAAAACATTCACTCTCAGACCTGAGATGGAAGCATCACCTGGTAACGTGATGGTAAGGCCAGGCGATAAGGCAGCTTTCTGGTTTTTATTGTAGGAGCAGATAACTGGGTGCCTCTGCAATTAATTAGCAAACCAAACGGTATTTTCAGCATGTAAAACAATGCACAATGGGTTAAGAATTGTGACTTTTTTTTTCTGAATTGTCCACGAGCACCTCATCTTACTTTGGCTGAGTAACACCGGCATAGATCAATCTGTCCAGCTGCCAAACATGTGATTATACTCACCTATCTCACCAGGGTTTTGTGAAACATAATTACTGCTCATTAAGTGTTCTGAGCTGCATCATTGAAAGCAGCAGAAGTGCGATCTATTATTTTCCGCATGGGCACTGCAGCCCACTTGTTCCACCTGCAGCACGACACCTTCCAACCTCACGTCGGCCCTGATCTCCCTCCCGCAGCACCGGCAGGTCCGGGCACTGCCAGCAGCACTAAGAAATTAAATCGCCCTCAGAATCATCCTGCAAATATTTTAGGGACTTTCAAAATGAACGTTCGCTTGGGGGATAGAAATGGGAAAGATGCCATTGTAACATCCTTAATTAGAAATAGGGACCAGTGAATTTAAATTAGCTGATTGATAGCAATAAGAAAAGGAAATCAAGTTGTTAATGACTGAGAACTAATGATTTTAGCAGAGGCAAGAAGCCCATTTTCCCATTGCTGCTCTTATGTTTGCATCTCTGCCTCCCATGCTACAGCCTTACTGGAGCAGAGCCCTGCACCCCAGCACTCGGCCGAGCAGTGCTGGGCAGGGCCGTGCTCTCACACAGCCAGCACTGGGCAGCAGCTCACGTCCTCTCCAGCGAGCCTTCCTGTCCTGGATTCACCCAAAAAGGAACCGACCCACATCACCAAAAACCCCTCAGTCCAACAATCCTTTTTTCCGTCTTTGAGTGCAGTGGTGGTGGGCCAGAATTATTAATGAACAGGTCACCCCCTTCTTACAGAAATACTACAAGCACAAGAAATACCTAAACCTGTCCACAGGAGCGACGTGGCTGAAAGTAAGCAAAAATATAATCCCCCATACGAACACATTTAATTATCTACACCTTTTCACATTCATAGGTTCGCTCCCTAATTACCATACGGCAGCACTGAAGTCTCACACTATCAACCTAGCAATTTGGGTTGACATTCCCTCTACCAAAGCCCTTTAATTTTAAATTTCACCTACAATGCTGGAAACATTGAAATACTGCAAATAATTCAGCAGGGTGAGAGCTTCCAGACTGTGAAGATTCACATACTGTCCTTTTCATTATTTGACTCCCCTCTCATTGATTACAGACCTTATTACATTTCCAGGCCCTGACAAGCAAAATGCTTTTAAGTGGTTTCAGCTCAGCCACGTAACCGAATTAGCAATGCAACAGAAATGCATGCCAAGGGAAGAGAAGCTAGGATTTAAATTCTGCACACAAATAATACTGATTAGGCATATTGAGTTCCAGAAGCACAGCTAAATACACAGCAGAAAGAAAACCTTCAGCAGTGAAGGTACAAGAAAGTACAAGGAACTTGAGCAAGATCCTCTAAAAAGAAAAAAAAAAGCTACATTAACGATTTCAAAACACAAAAATCAAAGAAATGAACTAGATTTGAAAATCTTAACTGAATTTCCAGTAACAAGAATCATCTCTACTGAAAATGGGCACTTCGCTGAGTATTAAACATCCAGGATTTGTGTACAGCCCAGTTAGGGAGTCAAACAACCACCCACCCAGAAAGGAAAGCATGGATTTCTTTATACAATTAGAGAAAAGGAGTACACTGTCATTCTTCCAAGCACAGACTGAGTTAGGTTTTAGAGAAAAGGACTTCACTGCAATTAGTTTAGCCTAAATTTGATCTAGAAAAAACAAAAAACAAAAAAAAACTAAACAAAAGCACCTTCAAATCAATAGCCATGTTTTACATGTCAAATAGCCTTCAGGCTTTATTACTAAAAAAAAAAAACCAAATCCAAATTAATGGGCTTTCTAGTGTTTGCTCTAGTTCACACCAAACTAACATCACAGTAAGGCGGTGAGCAGCAAATCAGGCCCAAGGTCTGCTCTCAAACAGGATGGGCACAATTTTAACGTTTAATTTTCCAGCTTCAGCATTATTTTGGCACGTATTTTGCTGTCTTGGGTTTATGTGCAGAAGCCAAGCAGGACGTTACACCACGTGCTTTAGGAATGGCTGCTGTGTATATGACTGTAAACAAATTCAATTATTAATTATTCCTGGAAGAGACAGAAATCCACAGAGGCCATTAGCTTCTCGCAGACAACAGCGGCCGTTCCAGCAGCTGGTGAACTCAGAAACAGAGCGATGACTCGTGATCGGAAGACTCCAAGCCGCACAGAAAGGAAACCAAGTCCATTCGCACCGTGACGTGCAAGTCTTCTGTTCTTTCTTATGTGCCCCTGTTCCTTAAAGGATGCTTAAAAAAAAAACCCAACACGCTAACTTTGTGATCTTCAGGAGCCACACAATAACATTATTTTCTTCAACAGTGAAGTAGCTGACACCCGAGACACATGCACACAAAGTGATTTCAAGAGAATGCACTTTTGTACCACGGATTTGAAATGAAGTACCTTGGGATGTCAGGAGAAGGAAGAAACACAAAAGCAATTTATTGACATGAGCATTTTTTGCTTCCAAAAGATCCGTTTGAAGGTGATGACAAATAATTTAACCTCACTTCCCACTAGAGTCTCAAGTGCTCATCATCGTGATTCCTAAGAGACTGAGCAGCTAGGTCTCCTGCTTCAGGCAAATCTTCACAAGAGAAAAATACTGGAACAAAGGGGTGAGGGGAACAACAGAGCAGCAAGAATACAGCGATGAAGAAGTCCTCTCACACGATCTCCTTCAGATGACAGAAATGAAATGCAGGTTTAAGAACTCCCGGTCACACTTTGCATCGCCACAAACACGAGGCCGAACGCTTCCTTGTGCGGGAAGTGAGAGGAGAGCTTGGTTTTTCACTTTGTCTCCTTCACTTGAGTTTTCTGGACACACTGATACACAATACAGGGGATACGATGTGAAGCGTAAACAGCATCGCAAGGCCAATTTGTTTTAATGACATAATTCATACAATGGACAGACATCCAAGTCCCAATTTTTCAGCGCTTACATCAGATGAACGCAGGCATCAGCTCCGTTTCTGAAGGATTAAACACATTCTCACAGGAACTCACACAGTAATGGTGCTGACAACCTGGTGATAGTCGTCATTAACAAGAGATGGAAGCTAAAGGCTGCAGAAAGCTCGCAGCGTTGAGCGAGCAGCCGTCACTTGTACAACCCCGAATTCAGCAGCTGGCCCAGTGCTGGCAGAAAAACCCGCACTCCTCACAGCCTGAGGCCTGAGGCCTGCGAGCAAGGGGACGGCCGTGCCGCAGCGCCTGAAGGACCAGGCCGTAGCTGTACGTGCCCGTACAGTGCAGAGAGCTCAGCCAGTGCAGCTGCTGCTGTGCTCGTGCCTCTCCAGAAGCAGGCACAACGGCACAGAGCAGGCAGATCCATCTTACCAGACAGGTACGTACACCCAGGGCTCTCCAGAACAGGATCAGAGCTGTTACTCCTCCGATACTCGCACGCGGCACAGGCACGGCTGTACACACAGGAGCTGTAAAATCTTGAGGCTTCTCCAAATAAGATCTTTATTTGAAAGTAGCTGAACGCTAGAGCTTGAGAAAAGCTAACAATATGCTAGAGTAAATATTGTAATTTAAACATGAGGAGTGTGACAATCAGGACTCTTTGCAATATAATCCATGTATTGTCTTTTTACAAAGAAATACAAGATCCAATAATACTGCTATGTAGTTACAGTCATCTATCCAGCCCATCCTAATTCAGAAGATCTCATTATAGACAAAAGCCTTTATCTCAACACCATCAATTCAATCCCCACGGAGTTTGTTGGGGAAAGCAGATGAACTTTCAAGCTTCTACTTCCAACTGAACCTCGTCTTTCTGTGCTAGGAGAAAACGTCAGCCCGAACATCACCTCCTGCAGGCGACGGTGAGCGGCAGAAGGGAGGGTCCAGGCAGCAGCACAGCCCCGGACAAGCACCGCAACCTCCCTCGTGCTGGTGCACCCCATGTGTGCCATATTGCCACGTCTCCGGCTCCTGCTCTGTAACGTCCCAGGTCCGCACAGCTCTACTGCCTCGTGCAGCTCTGACAGGGAGAGGTAACACGTGGAAATCAGACCAGTCACTGTGCTGAGAACAAGCAGGGATGACTTTTAGAACTGCAATGTGGGGGTTCTGTTGCGTTGGTACACACTTGCCCTGCTGTCAGACGTTGCCAACAGGTAAGATATATATAGAGTAAGTATAAGTAAGTATATATATAGTAAGAGAGATACAACTGTACTCAGTGATGAGTCACCAAAGGCCACCAGAAGCTTTAACTATCCCGACATAGCTAATACTCCCTAAACAAAATTAGGAAACCAGGCTCTCCCAGTGCCCTACCACACGTCCCTTACCGGGATAACAACAGCACAGTCCCGTGCTGTGACTGGACTTCACTCATCAGCAAAACCCAAAAGGAGCAGAGCGCAGCAGCACCGCCTGAAACGTGGCTATGCCAACAGCAGAAATATCATCGTCACCAATTAAGGAGCATAACAATAATAATCCTTGACATAGGACTAGTGAAATCTTTAATTTTACGTGTTTGAATAGTTGCTCGTCCCTCAATACCATAAAAATCGTGGAACCGGCTGGGGCCCGAAAGCAGGCAAAGCCTCAGCAGCAGTGGGGGCCGCAGGTGGGGTCGCTGGGGCCACAGAGGCCAGGCGAGGAGGCTGCTCCTCTGCCAAGCCCTGGTCTGCAGCAGCCTGCCGACAGGCTTCACGCGATGAGTTTTGGGAAGCTGCATCCGCTTCCACCTGTCAGATCATGATTTTTTCTCACTGATTCAGCCCACTGTAGCAGTTCTGTTCTCAGGTGCGTATGTGTATCTAAGAGAATAGATTTTAGATTAGAAAACTGACCTTTCTTACTCAAGATGTTGCTGTGCATTCAGCATTCCTGTTAAAACATCTGCAGTAGGTGTCATTTATACTCGATGCTGAAGTACTACAGTCATAAAAAACCAGCACCGGGCTAGCCAACGGCGATGAAGTTACAGACACTTCGCAGCTTTAACTTGCTAACGTGCAAATGCAGAAATCTTCCTGCAGCAGTAACTGCCAGGGAAATCAGGGATCAAGTTTCTGTATAGAAAAAGTGCTACTTAAATATCGGAGGGCTGAAATCGGAGCTATCTTTGTATTTAAGCACCTGGGTAAAAACAGTTTGCAAATAAATGAATATATGTAACCAGCAAGAATAGAGTCACTGAATCACAGGGCTTTGCTGTCAAGCCATCTAGAAAGCCCAGGAATATAAGCATTGCTAAGAAAAATATTTCAGAAATCTAATAGAGTTTATAAAACAATAAAACCGGTTTACCACAAGAATGAACTCTTCAAGCTTGGTTTAATGTTGGTTGAATCAAGTGCTGAGGGATTCTTTTAGGAATTTCAGGTATACATATTTTGAGGTACTGTGATGCTAAATAAGGTTAACTTTTTGAATTCAACGTTTATAGGTCATTAAGCTTTAATGCATACTTAGACAATCTAATACTACATGGAAAATATTTTGTTTAGAAATAGTTGCAAATAGCCGGTCAACTTGCACACTAGTGCCCAACGTGGTTCATTTGCTCCTGAACTTGTGCACATCACTTTTTTCAGAAAAAAATAAGATTTTTCTTTCTCACGGGTGTTAGTGTTGACACGTGCAGGCACACCGAAGACTGCTGAAGTATTTGCAAAACAAGATGCTATGCAATCTGTTACGGGAACAAAGAACCAAAATCCATGGTTTCAACTTGAAGTCAAACTTTCCCTGAGCATGCAACCTCACTCACATCTCACTATCTCCGAGCTACAGCTACAGCTGTATTGGCTCAGAGAACTCAGAGGAGCCCCCCAAAGATGAGCTGGACTTGACAAGAAGCATTTTACTGGAGAACGGAATTTCACTCATGAGATGTTTTGGATTTCGCCCCCTCCTTCCCTTCAACACTGCAGTTTAAGAGGGACCCTACAGCATGAAAGACAATCAGCATTAGAAGGAAAAGAAGAAAAGACAGCAGAAGTTGTCAATGGAAACGTTGCAAAAATACAATTCAGCCACTCAGTGGCAAGGAAATATTATGCAGGCATCCTGAGAAAGGAAGAGCAGGCCGTATGAGCAAAGCAGAAAAATAACTGCCTAGAGCACTTATTTACCAGCATCAGAACACAGGAGGTAATTGAGAAGATAAATTTCCCATCCTGGTCTGCCCTTTAACCTTATTCATAGCTAGCAGGGCAAGCAAAAGAAAATAAATTTTACTCTTTACAGTTTCTGCCCTGCAACATGATATACCTCGCACACGGGAGCATTAACACACTTCGTACCTTGGAGCTGGGAGGAGAAAATGCAGAGTCATGGCTCTAGCAAGTGCTAACCAAAAGCTTTCTTGCTCTTGCCTACATCAATCACACACCACAAAATCCTGGGACAAAATCCTCCCTGAGACACAGCCGTGTAAATCCTGCTGTGTCCTATGGCAACTGGGAAAGGTACCTGAGGGGGGAATTTGGCCTGTGAGCGACTGGTTTGTGATCTGAACAGAGGATTCACAGCCACCAGCCTTTCAGAAATACTTGCAGCTTGTCAGTGCCCTGACGAACTGCTGCTTAGAACTAGACGACAGTCCAGGACTACTGCCTGGGCAGGATTTCCTATAAAAGATGGGCATTCATAAAAGGACCTGCACAGGCAGAAAGGAAGCTATCATCACTGGTCAATATTCGGAAAAAAAAAATACATATATATAGTTTTAAATTGTTCTACAAAAAGAAAATAGCAGGAGGAGCAGTAACAGAGCCTGGACCTCTAGTCTTCATCACTCAACCACAGCACTTACAGGTGTATCAATTTGTCCATCGTGGCTTTACAAAGAGAGATATGGTTCCTCTGTTTTACAGGGGGAAAAAAATGTTGATGCCCAGAAAGCCGACCGGTAGCCGAGCTGCCTGAACTGCTCAGCCCCGTGCTCCCTTGGAGGTGCATGGTCTTTTGCCATCCTCAAGTCCAAGAGCTGTTCATCCTAATGAATACCACGAGGCTGACCTCATGCAAAGTGGATCCTGCACACCACGGCTCCTGGCATTTGTTTAAAGAAATGCTTTAGATATTGCCCTTTACATGCCATTACGTTGCTTGAAACATTTCAGAGAATTCATTTTTTCCTGAGATGGGGAATTTTGATGGCATTCTGAAAACTATTCTTCTTTCCATAGTAAATTGCACATTGCTGATCTATGAATGCCCTAGATCACTTGCTGCAATCAAATTATAAATAACGTTTTGACATCCTTAGCCATTTGCTATATCCTTTGTTTCTCCTTGTTTTTCTTCCCCAAACATATGGCTTCGTAGCACGAGCCATCTTGACTGGTGGTGAAAAAAGAGACAGGATATTGCCATAAGCTTCCTTAACCTCAACAACAACAAGATAACAACAATTAACAAATCCCTGCTACTGATACCAGTTTAATCAGGATCACAGCTAGCCGAATTGTTTGCCAGAGCTATGTGGGTGCTCCCCCCGGCCCCAGAGATGTCCTGGGATGGGCAGAGGTAGGTGTCTGCTCCCCGCGTGGCACAGCAGCTGGATTTGCTCACCCAAGGCCCTCACGCCTGAGGTGCAGGATGCTCAGCGCAGGGTGCTCGGAGAGCCAAAGCGGTCCTGGGACAGCTCCTGTCCAAAGCCCTGCAGCGCCTGTGCTGCACGGGCAGGCGGAGCTGGGTCCCTCTGAGGCACGTTTTCCTGTTCCGACCCAAATCCTAAAGAACTGCAGTCTCTTTTACAAACCCTTTCGCTAAATTTCTGTCACTTCGGCTCGCGGGGAGCTTTCTCCCAGCATTTTCTGTAGAGTAAGTCATTGTTTGAGCCATCATCTGGGCTGTGCCTTCAGACTGATTACACTTCCAGATAATTAGAAAAGCTCTCTGAGCAATCTACATCCTGATAGATGACATCCAAGGTGACATCACCCTTATATCACTTCATTAAGTCTCCTTGAGTGTAAAGCCGCCTGAATTAAAAGCTGTGTTTAATAAGTGAAAACAGTCAAGTGTTGCAATTTCCTGTGCTGTTAGCATTCCCTGCCAAGGAGGCGGTTCATTAACAACGCGGGGCCTCTAGCTGATGCCTCCGGGTATTCAAAGTATTTGCATTTCTTTTGCATACACGTGGGCACAGGTGCTTCCTCAGGAGCAGGAAATTCTCCACGCAGATGATGGTACCGCAGAAGGGAGCGGCCACCTGCAGGCACAGCGTGGCTGTCTGCGGAGGGGCACGGGGCCGTGGCCCAAAATACTCTGCACTGCATATTTGATTGCAGTAAGGCTTTGCAACCGACATACGACCTGGATCACGACAATACATGCACAAAAACCCATTGTCATGTCCCTAGCATTATTGGAGCATCAAGAAGTAAAAGAGCAAACTGTCTAACACCAATACCTGGCACCACTGTGCTGTTTCAAGTGATTGCATTGGACTTCCCGTGCAGTTTGATGAAGTGTCCTTGAGAGCAAATCACAGAGCCCCTCAAGGGCAGAGGCGGCCGCTCCAGGGCCTGGGCAACCACAGACGGCAGCACCTGGCTGCAGCTGCACCATTTGTCTCACGCAGCATCGATCCCTCTCTTCTCTGGGGATGAGCGATTGGCTTGGCTGTTTGCTGTACACATCCACGCTGCTTTGAAATGGCCTGCATCCCAACAGGAATTAACCCACACAACCATACTTGGCAGCAGCACGACTTAGCGGCACTGGATCGTGCCCCGAACCACGTCAAAGTAAGGCAGCTGCTAGAAATAGTGTTAATTACAATAATACGTTGTATTAATACGTTGTATTTAATCTTGTCTAGAAATAAGGTACAGTGTGCTAAATATGCTTTCATATTCTCATCCTACGTCTATCCGTTCCAATCAGGGCAATTTTTTCATAAATAAATAGAAGTGACATTAAAAGTCCTGGTTGTAGAAATCCTTCAGAAAATTGCAGCGTTACAAGGTAAGCTGCCCACAGGACGTGCTCCTGGAGAGGCTTTTCATCATCCAAGTGCGTCCCCATCAGCTGCTCCAAGCCACATGCAAGGGCTTGGATGAGGAGCAGGAGCCTCCCGCGCCTCCCACCAGCGCTCAGCAGCACAAGCGCTATCAGAAACCGATGGCCTGTAGCCTAGTACCTCGCTGCATTACAAATTAGCGATCAAATTTTAAAATAATGATGATCATTCATAATATTATCACATCCGTGGGACATTAGGATTCTCCTACTAGCAATACAGTTCAAAGCTAATGCTTTTTCTGATGCATGATTTACTTCAGTTTGTAGAAGAGGGAAGGGAGATGTCAGGTCAGAGCATGTCACTGGCGCAATATCCAGCTGTAATGTGGTGTTTCAGCACAATAGGCTAAGTTACCCATTGAAAATAAATGTTCCTGCTAAATCCAAGCCGAGGGAAGGCAGAACACCATTTTATGTTCGCATCAGAAAGCACAAGCCGTCACTCACCTTCTTTTGTAAGCAAAATAACGGCAGAAACAGTAAGGGCAATATAAACTTTCAGAGATCATCCTGAAGGTCTTTTAGTGATTTTTAGTCAAATTCCAGCCTTCAAGGGAGATTCCAAATGCTAAATTTAAGGCAAAGTATTCCCAGCGGTAACCGCGCTGCTATATGCGCAACACTCCTACTCCCATCCATGAATTGAAACCAGAAGCAGATGATATGAAATATGGAAAGTTTTCAAAGTAAAACATATCCTCCTGTGAACTAGTTTTCTTTGATCAAAATTCAACGCAATTATTCGATACAGCGTTGGTGGATAAGGGAAGAGCAACCGACATCACCTGCGTGGATTTGTGCTGCCCTGCACGATATCCTCGTCCCTAAGCTGGGGGTCATGGATCTGAGGGACGGGCACTCAGTGGGTGAGGGATGGGCTGGATGGTGGCGCTCAGAGTTGCAGTCCAGTGGACACCAGTGGCATTTCTCAGGCATCTGGGACTGGTGCCATTTAACACAACCGGGGCACTGCTGGGTGCATCCCTGTTTTCTCCAGGTAATTGGATGACTCTGCAGATGTAGCAGGGAACACTTCCTAGAATTTTTCCAGGGTACAACTGAAAGCAGTTGTCCAAACTCAGCATCCCCCATCAGCGTAACACATTGTCCTGATCAGAACTGAAGCACGTCACGGAATCACTCCTGCTGGTACCTGGACAGCTTTGCAACCACAAAAATAAATTCCTGAGCCTGCACAGGATCAGAAACAGAAATCCCTGGAAAACATACTTCAAATGGTGAATACAACCTTAAAAGGCAAAAAGCAAAAGTGAATCTGGCAGCCACCAAAAAATAACTGAGGTCAAACAAGATGCTACAAAAAGGGATGAACCTGAGTCACAAATGCAGAGGGTGTATCATCTCTGTTACTGAGCTGAGGCTGAAAAAAAAAGCTATTTAATCCCCATTTTTTTCCAGGAACATTGAGAACAAAAATCTGATCAACAATTTTATGCTACCTAAAATGAAAGTATTTCATCCTGTGCTAATAATACATTCCTACAGGTGCATTTCCCCTGCAGAAGCTAGAACCAAAGGCACGCCATTCCTCTGACCCCTGAGCTGAAGGTGCTTTGACATAGTTGGTGGCCACTTTGTGATGTGCAGACACACGACAGGGCACAAGCTGTGGAAATGTTCTCCATGTACAACAAACCAACACCCCCCAAGCCACCCTGCACTCAAACAAAAGTCCTTCTGGGTCTCCCATGAAAAATATTTTGTCCTGCTAGATGGGAAGCCAGAAGGAGGAGGAAAGAAGAATGAAACGTTGTCTCTCTCTCTGCCTACTGTTATCCTGCACGGCTGATGGGCTGCTGCTGCCGTTCTGTTTTCTCTACAACCACTCCATCTATTTTTTCAGTGTGTCTGCAACTGAACATCCTTGCACTGGCCGTGCCCACGCACCGCAGCACGAGGAGGGTGAAGTGGCCCAAGTTACCTGTGCATTTGCGGTCGGTGTCCTCCTTCTTTGACCCGCTGATCGTTAACTTGCAGTTGAAGTTCTCCTCCCAGTACTCGGCAAACCACACGTTCCTTCGGTTGTTCTCCAGGGTGCGGGAGGTGAAGTAGGCATCAAACCCTGGAGGAGGAGACAGACAAGCCTCAGGCTAGGTCTTGCATCACTGCAAGTGCTGCATCCCGAGGAACAAAGCCTCTGTTCACACCTCCTTCGACATCCAGCAGGTGAGATGGCCACGGGGAGAAAGGAAATCACTCGCGCCTTTTATCTCACCAAACGCACCTTGCGAGGAAATTACTCTGCTACCAACTGAGAGTTATAAAACCAGATAAAATATGTATAGAAGAGATTAATATTAAAAAGAAAATAATAAGCAAAAAGCATGGATTAGATATATTCAGATAAGAAATGAAGATAAATGATACGGTGCAGCTGATACTTGACTGAGCTCAATACAACCGTAATTTTATAATTAACCTCTGCAGACCTCCTGAGAACACAGCTTCATCTCACTCAATTGGCCATTATCGGTACAACTTGCTGGTTTTGTGTTATGTATTTTTCTTGTTCTTAACTTCCTCTCCAAATGTACAGACCTGGAGTGTGCAACTTGTAAGAGGTGGCTGTAAAGCGTCGGCGTTTGCCAGGCCCTTAGTGCTCTGTATTTGCTGAAAGAAAATATTGTAAAGCTGTGTAGCATCAACTAGTTCATTGCTGTCACGTCAATCTTACGTATATTCTGTTTAGCACCTCAATAACTTGCCAGAAAAAGAGTATTTTGATGTTTTTTCATAAAGCTACAAATATATATGCAATACAGATAAGAATACACACACCTATATGGCCATACATGTGTTTATTTTTTTCTTTTCTTCCTCTGTACATCTTTTTCTTTTTTCTATACATAGATTTTACTGAATATCCAAGGGCTTACAAGCCAGAAGGGGGAAAAAAAAGTAGACCTGTACTATACCGTTGTACAGTTCATTAAATACTGGTAACTCATTTGAGCTGCCAAGGTGAAGACAACTGTTGTTCCAGCCCACGGCCAGGGCGCAGGCTTAAGGAGCTGAAATCGCTGTGTACTGTTCCATGCGGAGCAAGACAAGGCACAATCAAGACAACTTTCCTGCCTCAAGTTTCACAGAGCAGTTGAAAAGTCAGCAACAGCACCCAGACCTTAGATTCACCTCCCAGACCTGACAGTCACTGGGCAGCAGGGGGGCCGTGCCCATTTCCTTCAGAGTTACATCATTCTTGTACCAAGTATATTTGAATAGCAGGAACGGACAAGAAGGAGTTTTCCTACGTCTTTCAGGTTGTCTTTAGCTTGCAACGAGCAACATCAGAGCTTTTGCATGTGGAGACAGCCGAGGCTCAGCATTGTGAACGCAGCCTTCCAGAACTGCAACCAGATTTCAAGTTCAGGTTACGAGACAGCTCTGATTTTATGGCGATGGTCGCTGAAGCATTCAGACTACGACAATCTGAAACCCGTCCAAAGATTACTCTGCTGGTTGCACAGCGAGATGCCCAGGGGCAAGTTATCTGACATCCCGAAAAGGGCAAATCCACTGAAGAGGCAAATCTCAGAAGTTACATTTTGTCCCTTTGCTTAGCTTTGCAGTTTGCACTAGCATTGCAGAAGAGGGTGGAAACAGAAATACCAAGCATTACAGGTGCTAAACCATCTCCGTTTACTTTTGATTTTGCAGTTAGAAGTTACAGTAAATACATATTCCATTGAAAGAAGAAAAAGTTGCTCACACCACAGCCAACAATTTCTCTCTCTGAAATAGGTGGGTAAATCGACTCAGCCTGGCACCCCACACGATGAAGTGGAGTCAGAGGAAAAACATATGGCTTCATCAGATTAGCATAGCAACCCATCCAGTACGGGATAAAAATGGACAGCATGCAAACAGATGTTTTCAAACAAGAAAGAAGATTAGGAGTGGGGTCAGCCCGTCTCCCTGTGTTAGCCGGGTGCGCTACTGACCCACTCAGAATACTGAGTTTTCCAAGTCTGTCTACTAAAAAGAAATTTAAAAAATTAAACACTGGGACCTTCCAGAAACAGGCTGGAAGCAGTCTGAACGTCACCTGTGTGCCATCTCCATGTCCTCAGCCTGCCTGCCTTGCCCTTAACCTCGTTCTTGCAGCTTGAAACAAAAGCCTGCCGGAGTCGCGCTGGAGCGGCCGCAGGGCAGCGGGCAGCCTGGGAGGGCAGAGGGCTCACAGCCTCTTTGTTCCGAGGCAGGTGCCTAACCTGGGGTTCCCAGCCTTTCTTTTTGGTACCTGCCAGCCAAACCTCTTTTCCTGTAAGCCCGCGTGTCTTCGTTTTACTCCTAATTAAATGGGCATTTTAAAGGGGATATTCAGTCCTAAGATCTGCAATATATACGGGTCAGAAAGAGAAACAATATACCTTACCGATGTGCCAAGGTAAGTGACCTCTGGGAGAAGTGCCCTACAGCTTAATAAGATAAAATCAATGTGTTTTGATAAAACTGTAATAGAATTCCGTAAGAATTACTCCAAACCTTTACAGATTTAATAACAAATAATAACATTCCCATTGATTTTTTAATGATCCCACCCCATTCTCAAGACGGAAGACAGATCCCTATTAAAGAGTCAACTTTTTTTTTTTTTTTATCATTATTTTCTATTGATCGAGCCGAGCAGGCGAGTGACTGACAGAGGGATGAAGTTAAGCAGCAGGTCAGATTTCTGTTCATTGCTTCCCGGGAGGAGCAGCGGGCACCCGCCTCTGCTGGTGGCACAGCCGGCTGCAGCGCAGGCCCCAGTGCTGCTGCCACGAGCTGAACGGGACCTCCAGGGAGCATCACCCGGCGTCACACTCAGTGCACACACACGGGCACGGCTGGGTACAGCAGTCCAGAGGGTAAAAATATGGTATTTATCATCATCTGGTGCAAACCTGTGCATCACCACTGAAACAACTGAACTCCATCGGTGTCCAGTAGATGAGAGCTCCTCCGTTCATAGGCAGGTTGGTACAGAATGGTCAGTAGGATCCCTCTGCTCCCAGAATGGTTTTTTATTTATTTTTTAATCCCTATAGCATTCACAATAAAGCTATCAAAGTCGTTGTTGCTGTCTGAAATCCACTGCCTGAACTGAAGGCACACCCCTCTCGCTGCTCTGTGCCTTGAGACAGCAATCACTGCCGTTTCTTTTTTCCCACTGCTATTTTGGGAGGGGTAATTGTGCTAGCTGTACTTTAATACCATTTTTAAGAAACCTAACTGAAAAAAATATATATATTCTTCTAAGAGGAAATAGGATAATTTGAAAATCTTACTGTTTATAAACTTTCCATTAGATACACGTCTAATAAGTAAGCAAACCCCAAGTATTCAGTTCTCAGAAGCCTTTGCTGCTCATTTGCCAGGGTGGCGATATTGCTGCCTTGCAACCAACCTTGTCACGGATATAATTAAACATCACAAATCCCACGATGAGTTTCATGACTCACATTTCTATTAACGAACAGTCTGTGTTCGTTATGATTGTATTTTGAATACTAATCATAAAGTTATGGCGGGACTAGGGAGAGAACTATGCCATGTAATTATTGCAAGATAGCATGCACGGATTTATTTACCATGAGTTTCATTAATAGCTGGGACTACTGCAACTCATTCCTGCCCATCACGGCAATCAACAGCTTCTTCCATTTAAGTATGGTGACAACTCCCACGTCAACACAAAGTCTGATTTCATTTTCTTCAGCTTGCTGGATGCGAACCATTCCAAATGCCACTGGGCTATCCAGCAATTTTCTGGTGCATTTTTCCATCCGAAGGCCAGGCTTCCACTGGGCAGGGCCCCCCACGCGTGGCTCCCAGCCTGACCTCACGCCGCCGTGTCAGAAGGATTTCTGCCGCTTAGCGCTCCAGCACCTCGTGCATCGCTGTGCCAGCACATTTACTCCGGCTAATTACATGACGGACTTTCTTCAAGCAGAAATTGTAAACGATATAAATATTACACACAAACCAGAGATAATAAAACTGCTGTCTTAGAAACGCTGCGTGTTGTTGGTAATTGCTTCTCTTAGCCCCGTTCCCAGCCCCCAGAGAGGAGCCCTAGAAGCCTCAGAGCTCCTCGGGCTGCGCAGCTTATCCCAGCACCCAGTACTGCGTTGTACCACGAACACAAACAATCCCACCAGGGCCGATGGTTTAGAATCGGAGGGACAACTTAAACGCACACTTAATTCTAGATGCTTTTTTGAATTAATATGATTCAGAAACCACGAAGACTGAAACACACACAGACGCGCTCTCTATAGCCTTTAAGCACGTGCTCAGGCTTAACCTGCTTGAACTGAAGCCAAGAGGCAACTCAAATGCACAGCGTTGAATAGAAACGACGCGTTTGGGTTCAGGGGCTCAGAGAATGAGATGACCCAACCGAGAAAGCTGGATGCTGACATGTAAAAGTACGAATAATCGCTTCCCACGTTTGTACACGGCCGAGAATTACACTCGTGTGGCCGGATTTAATGATTTCCCAACAATGCCCATATATCATACTTAAGAAAATTACTTTTTCAGCAAATACCTCTAAGAGATATAGATAGTTATTTTAAGAGATTTTACAAATGAAACTAAGTCTCATTACTTTAAATCCCTGCGATTTGATTAAATCATTATTCTTGCACAGAGAAAAATGATACTACCTAATGGGTTTATTCTCTACCCTGGGGGATTAATACACAAATTAATTACATGGTGAAGAACCAGTTTTTAAAAGATTTGGGCCATGAGGAGAGGGACCAGGTCTCCAGGCTGAGGGATGGCTGGGGGCATCCAGCTGGGGAGAAAGATCTGGAGCCTTGCTGCCCTCCAAAACCCCCAAATCCCGAGCACCTCCGGGTGTTCTCCTGCTTAGTTCAGTGAGGAACCCTCAGGGCCCCGTAAGCACGCATTGATCAGGACAAGAACCAGCAGCAGCACGTCAGTGACCGAAAGCAGAAGCTACCACAGGAAGACGGGGCTCATCCCACAGCCGACTGGGACTAGGCTCCGTGTGTCAAGTGTTACCTGGGTGGTTTTTTCTGTGCCATTCGCGGTTAGTAATCCACTATGAAAACAGCAGCACAGCACGGATCCCTTCCGAGGAAGTGATCCAACCTCTCCATCAGTTCTCAGAAACGCTCCCCAGGTCCTCCAGGACCAGGGCACTGCAAATGAAAGCAGACGGCACCGTGCCGAGGAGCTGGCGATGCTGAGAGCCGCGGCTTGTTCTCGACTGAACGTGAGGCTTGCTGACTTGTGGCTGCTTTTTACACCAAGAAACCCCAAGTGCTTTATTTCTAACATTAATCTCTCATCTCTCCTTCCATCTGATGTTACCACGTGCTGCCCATTTTCTGCCTGAAAGCATAATGCTCCGCTTCCCTGGCAGAGATGGCTGAGGGAATTATACGTGCTTTGGAGCCTAAACCAGGCTCCAGGACAAGCGATGCGGTTTTCCACGGTCAGCTGCGTTCAGGGGCAGGGTGGAGAAAGACAGGTTCGCAGATGAGGCTCTCATCAAGGGGACTGCACCAGGGCAGCCGGGAAAGGTGCCCCCTCCACAGCAGTCCTGCTCACCCCCACGGCAGAGGGGGAGGCATGGACAAAACCAAACAGCTCCCTAGGACGAGATGGAAATGGGGGATCCAATACTGGACTGGCTCCAGTGAAACCAGTGGCGGCCAAATGCAGTTTCCAATATCGCCAAAAGAGACTGCTGGGCAGGCTGCTTTGGGGGAGATCCATGATGGCAACGTGTGTTGGCATGAATGAAGCCGGTATTACTCCCAAATAAGCCGTCTGTGCCACTGCCCCATGCCACATCACTGCTACACGCTGTGAAGCACTGCTTTCGGGAGTAGTTGGGCCATCGGTGGCTGTAATTTAATAAGGAAAGTAATAAAATCGGAGCGTTTGACCTACCACATTTCTCTTGTGCCTGAAGTGTTTTCATCCTCAGCCCATGTGGTTTGTGAGCAAATACAACATATTGACCTAATTTCATGAGCAGTTTTCATTAGTTTATATTTTTTTTCTTTTCTATTTTGTCCAAAGCATGTCCACACCAACAATGGCCAGCTATACAGATTTTATTTACCCAGATAGTAAATCATCCCTTTCTATGGTTACTGATGCCAAGTGAGTTGAAAGCAGCTACTCAATTTTCTGATTTCTTTAGCCTTCAAGCCAAAACAGTTTAATTTACCAACATTAAATCTGGACTAAAAGCATTAGACATAGAATGATAAGATCAATTTTTAAGGCAGCCAGTCTTCTTTCAGATTTTATTACGTCGCCCAAGATATATACTATGCACTGCTATGGAACTGTTGAGTTTACTGATATTTTCTTGACTTCCTCAATAAAAGGACATAGCATAGTGAATTTGTTAACTTCCTTCATGACAAAAATGCTTTGCATTTGCTTTACTTTTTAATAGTTGCTGATAGAAACAGTGAAAAGGTGTATTTTGGTTAATTTCATGTTTGACATGCTTTTTTATTTTTATATACTCTGTACACACATCATGGACAAAGGAAATTCAGCTTGCCATCCTTAGGGCAAAGCTAGGAGTTTAAGCGATAAAGCTTCTACTATGGAAATAGATATATATTGGCTAAGTATCATTGCTATCACTTTTATAAAATTATAAAGCTGCCATGACAACGAGATCATGACCCAGGTGGTATCTAGACATCACTATAGTAGGAAGGTTAATACACAAGTATATTATTATTCATAATTCTATAGCTTGTGGCCTCCAGGCACTTCTTACTGTCACAGAGCTCCCATTTATATCAATATATGAGTTAGTAGAAAATGCTAAACTCATTTCTTCTATTGTTATTCTTATTGCCATATCAGCTGAGAGCGAGGCTTTTCCTGTTGCAGCAGGCACTGGACACGTGCACAATGAAGAGCCGATCCCCATCTCTTGCTTCCATGGTCCTCGGGATGGCATATCCCCTTACCAGAGCAGGGGACTGATGTTTTAACCCAAAGGAACCACTGCTTTCTTTATCAGAAGACAAAGACCAAATCCATGCCTCAGAGCATTAAGAGAGCTGCTACAGGACAGAAGATGGTTTGTGCTCTCTTCCCCCTAACATCTGTAGGCTTCATAATGCACAAGATTTTTGCATTTTAGGCCACAGAGGGGCATTCTAAGTTGACACCCATATAAATCACCCAGGCTGCTTTATGTACGCTGTGCTCTCCTTTCAGCTGAATACTCCACTTCTTACTCAAATGACTCCTGCTGCTGGAATGAATAATTCTTTTTATGAAGTGCAATGTGCAGAGCCTCATAAGCCCTCTCATGCTAGTGAGGATCTGTATCTGCTGTAAAGACTGTCATCAGATTCAGGCCAAACCTAACAGCTTTAAGAATACATCCAAAAGCAGAACGCCTCCTTGTAATTCACCGAATCTTGCTGCCCATTTATTGGAAATGGGCTATTTGTCTTGCAAGGACCTTCTCCTGGAAGTACTCTTTTCCTCACACCTGAAGATGAGTTAAAATGAACCCCCCCTTTTTTTTTTTTAGAAATATATCACAAGGCAATGAGTTAATAGCCACCTTCTCCTCTCACCTTCATACCCAGTCTTCTTGAAATTATCTGCTGCTTTCTGCTGCTGGAAGCTCCATCAGCTTTTGCATTGATCTCTGGCAGTGGCAGAACTCCAGAAGAGTGAAACAGGGGCTCAGCCAGGGCACAGAGCAAAGCAGAGGCAAGCCTAGCCATGGGAGAGAAAACAGATCCCACTCTCCCAGTACCAATAGTTACCCCTGAAGTCTAAGCTGTTGTTTCAATTTTTCATTTGCAATTAGGTGCCTAACAACTCCCTCGTCTACACCGATGGGTTCTTCCCAGCACTTTGCTGGGTTCCTCCTTCCCACCCTTTCCCCCAGATGCGAGAAGCCGCTCCACAGACAGCCTGTTTCATTTTAATAATGTAGAGCCGTGAAATCAGAGAGATACAGAAGGTCTAAATGCAGAACATGCCAGAGTGCTTTTCTCCCCTTTGACAGCAGCAGCAGACAAAATGCACAGTGTATATCCTTAAAAGCATTTAAACTCAAGCCGTCTGCTTGCATAATTTAAAATATGGATAAAAATACATGCATCCCTCCACACTGTGATGCAGCAGCCAGAGTAACCCTTAAACACAACCAGCAGGTTAAAACCAACGGCAAGACATGGGAGTCAGCCCGCGCACGGCGAGCACGGGGCCTGCTCGGGGGGAACGGGCCTGGCAGCGATGCTGCACAAGGGCCATTCTCCTCTGTCCTGGGGCACCTTCCCAGCAAGCAAAACGGGATCACAAACACAGCCCGTCCTCTCCTGCCCATGGCGAGGCACGACCCTGCCGGTGGGGCTGAGGTGCCCCCAGGGCTGAGGTGCCCCCAGGGCTCCCAGCATGGCCGGGCCTCTGCTCAGGCGAGGCCTTGCCCCGGCGCTTCCCGGCTGGGAGCCGTCGCTCACCTGCAGCACCTGCAGCTCCTGCCACACGCAGGGTCTGCTCTCGGTATTTGTGTGTGCGTAGCTGGTGTCATCACATCCACAGGGACAGTCTCCCCACATGCAAACGTACCCGTGTGTCCTCAGACACGCGTGCACATGGAGCTGTACTCACACACAAACCAGACGCTGAGGGCTGCTTTTTCTTTTTTTTTTTTTTTTTTTTTAAACAAGCTGTTGACATGGTAACACTGGTTGGGTGAAAGCAACAGCATTCCTTCAGATTGCTGTTTAACGTGATACATTTTTCCCACAGAAACACTATTTACGCAGCATACGTGGCAGCACGTGCAAGTGCGAGCAGCCCCAGCGGCGCTCACCTGTGCAGAGCAGCCAAGAGATGGAGAACAACTGGCTATACGTAGCCACCAAGCCTTGTTTTAAACTAATATATATACTAGCAGTCTTATTTTCAAGTTCCCCTTGAGATAATAACCCCCCAAAAAACATTCCCTGACACCTCCACTATGTACTCTCCTTCCCCCCGCCCTTTTTTTTTTTTTGGAAAAGACTTCAGAAAAAAAAGAAAAAGATTTGCTTATTTTATTTTTGAAAGCTGACTTCTTAATTGTAGGAAGGTTTTAATACTGCCATGCAGCTAGAGCACACCGAGACAGGAGGCAGCAGTACAGCAACTATCCCCTCCCTGCCCAGCCCCTCAGCGGGTATTGCTAACACACAGATCCAGCCCTCGCTCCGGGTGTGTGCGTTAGTCCTGTCAAACTACAAGGTGCTATCAAACCCAAGTGCTCAGCCTGACACGTACAAAGACAAACAAAAATAATTCAGGTTTCTGCAGCCCGGGGACTTGGTGCGATCACACAGCCCGGCCTCGCCACCCTCGAGACCATGCAGGCCCACACAGAAACAACTGCATCGCCCCCAGTCACTGGTAATTGAGATACCGAATATATTTTGGGGAAAAGGCTAAGACTTTCCACTTTGATTTAAATATCCCAGGAGCAGAACATCCTCTAGGCACCCACTCCTCATCCTTTGATCACCTCTGCTGCTTTTCCCTCTCCTCTCCCTTTCACGGGGCCACGGCACCCCGAGGTTCAGCAGCCAGGTTTGGGCTCTGGCTACACACGGAGTGGCAAAGGCTACCTGGCAAGTGCCCGCCACCAGGGCTTGGCCATGGTCTTCTCATTTTCCTAATAAGAAACTGACAGATTACACTCAGAAACCCCAGTCTTGTCTCTAAGGAGCCACACAGACTTTCTGTGAAGACTCACGTCCAACAATACCTCCTCTGACTGACGCAGGGTCCCTCAGTGGTGAGGGTCAATGAGGGCAGAGCTGCTGGACATGGGCACAGCCTGTGGCCATGGGGTCATTGCCAAGCACACGGGCTGCAGGACCTGTCCCAGCAGAAATGCCTTTGCAGAAATAAGGCAGCCTGAACATAAGGAAACTTTTAAATGGCTCTCGAGTTGCAAGATAATTTGTATTCCCCTCTCTTCATACCAACACATTAACCAAATACATTATTTCCATAATGAGGAGATGAACATCTGTGTGGCTTCCCAAAATTTCAAGTGGCAATACTTGAGACAAGTATTCGCTCCTTGGGGATTGACACATCAGCATTTGTAGATCATTGCCAAAGCTAAAAACATCATTTGAATTCCAAGGAGATTTGAGTTCAGGTGTGATTTAGTTTTTTTATTTTTATTTTTAAAAGCACACTAATTTAATTCTACAAATTAAAGTTGTGGTATTAGACTCTGCACTTTGCCCTGTGCAAGTAAGCTGTCTAATTCAAACTTTATAAGGGTACAAGAAAGAACACAAATACCTGACATACAGCGCTCTTCACCCAGCTAACACCACGGCACAGCTCCCTCTCCGGGACACCCTGCCTCACATCCCTGTCTGCGTGGCAGAGCTGCCAGGATCCCCTCCAAGCCGGGTGCCATCTGCTCTAGTGACAAATCCACCCCACCAGCCAGGCACGGGCACACGCTCCCAGCCAACCCGGCTTCCTTTCTTCCCATCTTTAACCAAGTAAATCCAGTAAACCAAGTTTAACCAAGTAAAACCAGTAAATGCCCAGGGAAAAGAAAAACAAGCAAACAAATTAAACAAAAAACAAACCCTCAGCTTTGTGAAGAGTCCATTTCACTACTTACTTTAAGAATTTATTGCAGCTGGAGGATTGCAGAAGCCACTCGGAGCGCCAGCATCCCTTTTGAGCACTCGTTGCTGTCCCTGCACGGAAGGAGCCACGGGCACTCGATCCTTCTGCTCCCAGCAGCTACCCCACCGCCACCTCTAGGACTTTGGTCCCTTTACACTGATGTCTGTGCACTACTACTGATACCAACATGACAAAAAAAAATATTTCAATGCCTTTTCACTATACACCAGTGATTTTCCTCACAGCACTGGGATGTAGCCATCCCCGACCCATGAGCACTACAAGCCAAGAGCTGAACCCATGGAGAAAATGCTGAAGAGTAGGCACCACAGGTGGGTGTTATCAGTCTAATAGCAAATCTCTGACTCTAATTTGGCTTAATCATTATTCACAAGCAATTACACCATTCTCTTTCATGTAGTAATAATCAGTTTGAGGCCACTCACTTGCTTCATGCTTCATTCTTACAAACTCCAACGCAATTAGTTTGGGGCAGGTGAGAAGTATCAGCACCATGCGCCGTGAGCTGCTGCTGAAGTACAAGCAGAGCTTAGAGCAGTATGGGAGTCAATGATCGCTTCAGAGACAGAGCCTGTGCTTTACCTTCCCAGGCCTCTTTCTTTCTCTCCCCTGACTTTATTAGTGCTTTGAAAGTGGCCAGCAAGAGGGTGACAGCCCAGAGCAGCAGCTCTCCATGCCTTGGTGAGCGGGTCTTTCCCACCACCACGTCATCGCCTTTCAGATGCGCAGCAGCAGTCCCAGAGGCAAACGGGAGCGTGGTGCTTGCAGTACAGCTGTGTTAATGCAAGGAAATGGGTTAATTTCCAAATGAACCACATCATGTAATTGAAAAAAATGACTGAACTACACTTTCAGTGCAGTATGACCTTAAAGTGCAGGGAGGAATATCTGTACTTGCAAACACACAGTTCTCCAGCCTATGGTTATATTTCGGCTGTGAAACAGAATGTCTGCTTTTATCTTCCCTTACCAGGAGATCAAAACCTGTCCCTGCCAGGAGGAGATCATTGATGTACTGACTCCAGTTTTGTTATTCTAAAAGCTAGAAGATGTAATCATTCTGAGATATTTTTTTCTAAATAATATTCCAATTCTTTTGGATAGTGGAGTGCTATCACACAGCCAACAATTTAAAACAGTCCCAAAGCAGATCTGCAAACCCCGCATGAGTGAAGTGAGCACTTTAGCATTCATTGCATTGTCTTTAGGGAAATTATGTGTATTATTTCCTAAACTATTACTTTCAAAAGCCTGTACTCATTCAAGCTCTGCCAACGCAAACCAAAAGGAGAAAAGAACAATCAACCAGAAAGAAACCACCTTTCGGACCTCTGTCCACTTCCCCAAATCAGCCCTTTTATTTTTCTGTCTGAGCAGAGCTCAGCCTGCTCCCCAGGCACACGGCTCGCAGCAGCCGGGGGTTGTGCGCGGAGCCCCAGCTCCCGCAGATCTTTCCCAGGACGCTCCAGATCCCCGCAGCAAGAGCCAGGACGGCAGCAAATACCTGCTCACGCAGGAAAGGACAGATGCTAATAAACATGTAATACATAGAGTGAATGTATTTTTTAATACACAATCTAAGCAGATTTATTTGTCACTTGCAAACATGAATGCCATATTTGCATTTTACTCTAATAAAAGGCTCAAACTTTTTTTATTTTTGCTTTGCTTTAGAGGTTGTGAAGTAGTATTTCTTTTCAGGCTTGCTAATAAAGAGCAAGAATAATTGAGTCGTAGAACATGGCAGAGACTAATTTTAAGTGGCCTGCAGAGAGAATCTCTTTGGGCTGTAGCTACACAGTCACAAATGGCAGAGGAGAAAAGTTTCTTGTGAGAATTTAGGAACTTTTGCTTCCAATATCTTTCGAAGAGAGGAAAAACTGAACCCAAAGAGGAAAAGAACTATTAAACAGGTTTGTACTTATTACCATTTGTGAAGGGTAATGGAATAGCTGATAACAAAAGATAAAGAAACGTTAAATATGAAGCTAAACTTAGCAGCATGGAAATAATGTGTTACTGTAAACATCTAGGCTCCGAGTGACCCTGGGAGAGGCTGCAACATACCAGTGAATTACCCATGAGAATTTAACCGACCCTGCAGGTAAAAGACGTGCAGTTTGCTAAGGGAGCAGACGCGAGGAGTGCTGAACACACGCTTGGCCTCGTACCTGCCAGGCAGCAAAAGGGCACGAGCAGCACAGGCAGACGGAATGAAACGGGGCCCCAGGAACACCACAACCAGCCTGCGGGATGCACGGCCGGGGATGGTCAGTGCAGCCCCGCTGCGGGAGCTCTGCCCCTGCTCCTTCCCCTCCCTGCAGCCGCTCCTCCAGCGGGCTGCGCTGCTGCTTGCTTAGCAGATGGCAGAGGGATTTGTTTCTTTCATTTTAGTTTCTAATATATTAACGTTATTTTAATTTCTTGTTGCAAAAAATAGCCCTTGTAGAAAAGACTGATGACTGAACCTTTTATTTCTCCCGTCACCTTATGGCACAAGCTGATTGTATTTGTATTCTGTGTTGCGCTGCCCCCAGTTTCTGTGTCTGAAGCTTCCTAAATTAAAACACTGCGGTAATTTTGAGGGAAAATAAACAGCCACCCGGGTCCATGGGCCTAATCCCAAAGTCCTCACTCGGAGCTATTTCTTGAGCCCAAATTCATCACACGGGGGAACAAACATGAAGAGAAGCAACTGGTCCTGCTGCCCAGACAAGTGGCGCTCCTCATTGCCTGCTCTGCAGCACCGATGGGCAGCGCACCAGGCACGGCACTGGAAATGCTACGTCCCATATTAAACTCCCTCCCACTCTGCCACGGCCGCGCATCAGGGAGGAAAAATGCTCTGTTCCATTAAGAACAGCCTGCAGCTCCCAGCCCTCCTGCAGAATTTTGAGGAGTAGATACTTGGGAACATTCGTGGCTATTTTTACCTAAAACAGCAACGGTTTAGTTCAGAAAGCTCTCGCTATTCTTTCTTTACTTGAAAAAGATGTTAAATATGAATGGTGAAATGAATACTCTAATGTATTGCCTGTGAAGCAGGAACAAGCCTTAACCTTTCCTGCTCCTCAGTTGCAGCAATGAGACCCGTGCTCCCCGCGCAGTGCTGCGGCACGCCCCAGCTCCCTGCATCGGCTCTGCTGAGTCAGAGGCACACACAGCACGAGCGCCGTGCTCGGCGTGGTGTTGGTGCCAGGACTGCTCGAAGGGAGTGGGAGAAGGTGGTAAAATCTTTTCTTGACTTGGGTTTCTATGCCTAAAGAGAATGACAGAGTACCACGTTACTCTTTAGACTTCCCTGCGAGCCAGCTCTGCTTCAGCAGCCCAGGAGGAGCTCGCTCGCCTCGGGTCCGCTGAGATCCCCGAGCTCTGCCACCCCCGCACGTGCTGCCGCAGAAAGGTGCTCCTGAAAATTCAGATCAGCCAGAGGCACTTCAGTGTTTCTGAAGTGCTTTCAAATGGCTCAGCCAGGCCACGTTGGGATTCTTCCTCCCTGCAAATCAAGCGCCAATAAAATAGGTCTAATTGAGCATCGCTCATTGCCAGGCCCAGAGAACTTCACAGCATACGAAAGGAGACCTCTTCCCGCGGCGACTGGCGGGGAGCGATGCCTACTGAATCCTTGCCTAGCTTTCAGATCATGAGATTTGTTTTTAGATCATGAGAAAAGCCTTTTGCACACCTTCAGGATTGCTCTTCACCTCTTGGCATTACCTAGCAGCCTTCCCCAGGGACAAAGAAAGAGAGGAACTTCTGGCTACCAAGTCTTTCTGTATGTGCTGTAGATCCTGGAAATCCTGCCAGTCTTACAGGCAGAAAATGAATTCCTATCAAACAAATGAGTCTTGAAACTCTGCAAAGAAGTAGGGGCTGGCAGCAATAGGAAACACTAGGATTTCCTAATGATACACCAGGGGGATGGGGGGGCAGGGAGCAGGCATTTGCCACCTTTGCGTGCTGGCTGCACGTACCCCCGGGCTGCTGAGCGCCCCTCACAAGGACGGAGACCTGGGTTGCCAGCCCAAGCTGCCCTCGGCTCTGCCTCCTTGCTGGAGCAGCTGTGCAGAGGACGAAGCCTTCTCTTCCCTGAGAGAGCTCCCTGACGGCGAATCCCCCGAATGCCTCCCGTGCAGAGCAGCCCCTCCGAGGGACGCGAAGGGGTCCCTGGCAGAGCACATGCAGATCAGGGGCTAGCACACGATGACGGGAAGCTTCCCGAAAACAAAATTCTTCCTTTCTGGGGGGAAATGCTCTGCCCAGATGTGTCCGACAGGCAGCTTCCGTGTCAGGTCAGCGAGAGAAAAACTGGTCTTTAGGAGAGGCACCTGGGGTTACTTCAAAACAAAGACCAGTGACTGCGGATCTGACCGGTGATCACAGCTAAGTGGTTTGATCCCACTTGTAATGGTTTTGTGTCTTCTCTCAGCGTCAGCCGCTCTGGTGTGTGCACGCGCATCTCTCAGCACAACCACCCACACAATCTCCAGTGTCCTGAAATAACAGTTAAACACAAACATCCCAGGGAAAATGCCAACATGAGCCCTGGGAGGGATGCACAAAACACAGAAATAGAGGCAGAGGCGCACACATCCATGGGATGAGTACCAGCTGGCGCGGGTACGGAAGGGCCCTGGTGATCAGCAGCTCAGGCCTGCTGTAGGCTGGGCAAGCGGCTGGGTTCATTTCAAGGGGCCAAAGAGAAGGGCCCCAGATCCTCACTGCACGGCAGTTCTTTACAGTCCAGTTAGACCTGACTATGGAGCAGCAACACTCCTTGAAAGGGTGCTGCATCAAACCCCACTTAAGGCACAACATCTTGCTGCTGCGGTTGTGAGCTGTGTCCTGCACCAAGCAGTGGCTGGGCCCAGCTTCAAACCGCCTCCGAAAGCCAAAATGAGCCTCGATCACTGAGCAGCACCCATCAGCCAGACTTTAGCAAAGTATTGCATTAAGATGGTGTAGAAGTTTACATTTGGATTGCCACAGAACATGTGTGGCTTCAAACACATTCCCTTACGGGAGCACGGGGTTGGGGAGCCATGGGGCTCTTCCTTCGAGACTGCAGCAGCACAGAGGTTGCTGCTGAGGCCGTATTTCTCAGTGACTAGCACTTAGAGAGAACCTGAAGCAAAAGAGAGAGAGAGAGAAAAAATAAACCTTCACGGAAGAAAGCTTGCTTAATTTAAAAGGAAACTACCAGAAAAAAAAAGGGAAAAAAACCCAACAAACACATTAATTTGAAACTTTATAGAAACTGTTTCTTTTCTATATCTGAATATTAACAAAAAATGCTGCCCTTAAGCTACTGTCTCTTGGAACCTGACAAACTTCTCCCCGAGGCCTTCATTTCAACCCTGCAAAGTTAAGCACTGCGTTGCCGCGGCTCCTGCACAGCGACCGCACAACTCCTGCCTGCAGGCAGGGAGCAAGCCCTGCCCGGCTGCCCCGCAGCACCTCACCTACCCATCCCGGGAGCCCGGCCATCGCCCCCCGACGGGATGTAAGCCGACGTTTCATTGCATCCCTCCTTTTATCACGAAGCTTCCAAGTGGCAGACCATGGAGGGGTGTGCGAGAAGCGTGCGGCGTGACGCCCGGCGTACAGAGCATCCTGGCTGAAGGGTGTTCCTCGAGGCACGCTCAGCCCAGCCCGTGGCACACCTCTGCCCAGCCGGCTGTCCTGGCACGCTGCACCCCACGCCGTGGGTCAGGGTGTACACGGGCAACAGGCAACGAGACTCGGCACTTAGCTGGAGGAATCGAGGCCGATCTCACCTCCTCGAGCGCCTTTCCCAACAGGCGCGAATCGATACGCAATAAACTCTTCACGGCTTGGACTCCCAGGTAACCACGGTGCTAATTTAAATTCAATTAATGGCTTCATCAGCGCTGGGAAAGATGCACTCTCAACAAGTTTGCGGACCAAATGACTTTAAACACGGTGTGATTGATATGGAAGAACAAAAGGTAAATTCTTCCTTCAGCTGCACTTGGCCAGCTAAGAGGTTTTCCAGGAGGGTTAGAAGTGCCACTTGAAAGTATCTTTGTGATAAAGTGCACTGGGTGAAGAAAGAAGCCTACCTTAACTGATGACACATCTCTGTACTTACTGACTCAATTAATACGAACATGCAGCACCCTCAGCATTTTAATGCCGAAGCTGGTAAATGCAATTTACTCACAGGTTAAAAAATGCAAATAAACAAATGTGGCCAAAACAGAGTCGCTTTTCCAAACGACTGACGCGAAGCAGCCTTGCAGTCCAACTCCTGCTTGCTGACGCTTGTACTTAGGCCACCCCAAAGCCCCGGTCATGCAGAGGAGCAGCCTCGCAGCCCCCTCCCCGGTGCCGGCAGGGCAGGGCAGGGCAGGGCAGGGTCCTGCTGCTCCCCCAGCCGCCAGCCCGGAGGCACCAAGGGAGAACCAGGGGAGGAAAACGCAGGGGAGGAAATGGGCAGAGTAAATTAGGGAGAGACGGTCCATGCTACTCCTCTTACAACTTGTCCCTTACAATTTGTGTCCCCCTTTCCTCCTGGCTTCTCCAGCTCATAGGCTCTGTCCCGGAGGCTGCAGAAATTCCCCGTGCAGGCAGCCCCGCTTGGATGGAGCAAACCCCCAGGCCAGGGCTCGCCATCCCTCTCACCCTCCTGAGAGCTCCACCCCAGGGCACAGAGACAAAGCTTGGGAAGGGAGTGCTGCAAAAGGCTCTGTACCAGGCCGGGGAAAAAAAAAAAAAAATCAAAACCTGATTATTTTACAAACGCTGTTAAGAGAAGTCAGACGACAGTTTTCTGCTCTGTTCAGAGAGGAGATGAGTAAACACTGCACACAGCAAGCACGTCTCTCCCACACGAGCATCCGGGGGTAAAGGCAGCTGCAGCTAGGTAAAGAATAGCAGGCCCGTATTTATTAACGCTGGATCAGACTCGATCCTGTCTGTAACACAGGAAAATGAACCTTGAGCTCTTTTATTTTGCTAGACTGGGGATGTGAAGGTAAAATATTTGAAAGCCACTAAACAGTGAGAGATGATTTCATTCTATGTTCCCCCCCCCAGGTATAATCCTGACCAAAAAAAAATAAAATCAAACCAGCTCTTGCTAGAAATAAAAACAGAACCATTAAAACCATGGTTCACTAGCTATTCAGACAACAGGCAACTGAAAAATTCAAGGACACTTATGTTGATTTACAGCATTTGCAATACTTCTGGTTTTTTAAATAGCTGTGCGCTTTCTTGTGCTGAATTTGAGCCATCCCTTAACCTCTTAGATGAGCGCTTCATGAGACTGCAAACCTTCACCGCATCCACAGCTTGCTGGAATTGAACCTTTCGCCTTCAATCTAGCGGAATCTCATTGTTAAGTTTCATCAAATCCTGACCTGAAACCATGAAGGACATTTTTTCACTGTGGGCAAATAATTCTGCAAGACCTCCAAAATAATTAACATTCTGGACGTGTCTATAGCCACAGAAATGCCTTCCGAATGTTGAACCAAGATCCCAGAGGGTCACGTTCTACTTGTTCTGCCTGCCCCCCGCTGCCACACTCCTCAAGAGCTCTAATGAGCCAGTTTGAATCGGGATAGGTGTTAAAGATTGATGGAAGCAAAGTCAAAATCTGGAATGTGGATATTGCTTTGACTTGAAGAAAAGATGAGAAGAAACAAAAATGAGAGGAGGAAAGACCGTCATTCCGCCCTCTAAGGCCATCCTTATTAGCTGAGTCCTAGAACTTAAATAGCTGTCTGTAGATGCATTACCTAAAAGCTGTCCGTATTTAATTCAGCAAATACTGCACAAATCTGCTCCAAAAGGACGAGGCTGTTCCTGCCCTCATGGCACAGATACTTTCCTATCCCTGCCAAAAAAGAACTACTTTTGCTCCAGGGACAGAATTTAGGAACTGCTGACTTTGAAGCTGCCTGCTAGGGAGAACTTTAATGGACCAGTAGTTATTATCATCTTCAATCAGAGGGCCAGCCAGGTATCTCCCATATATGTTTGTGGCGTAACGAAGGCAGCTACCCCAGGCAGGTACAAAGTATAATTAGGTTTTGGTATAGCGGTGATAACAAGAAGAGGAAATGCTCTGAAGTTTATTAAATTTGCTGAAAAATGAAGTAAAGTGGCAGCAGAATAGCGAAAGGTCGCTTTGAGATTAGAAAAGATTTGCGTAGAAGTTCATTTACATCTACAAAGAAATCGGGTTGCAGTTCCCCACTTGGGGAACTCCACGGATGATGTGTGATCTGTGGGCAGCGTTTCCATCGCTTGCTCCTTGGTGGTTTGAATCATCAAAAACGCTTCTGGGACTCTGAATGAAAACCAGGACAAATGAACAACTTTCTCTTAGACCTCCACTGCCTAGAGAAAAGAAAACCAATACGATGATTTGCTATTCTGAAGGCAAGAAGCTCAGCTGAACTGTGAGAACAAAACCCTTGTTTCTTGAAACCTCAGCCTTGCTTCTCATTTCCCACTGTGCTTCCACTCTCCCTACAGCACTTGAAATTTGGGGGGATTGTTATACCTGCCTCAACATCTCCCGTTTTCACCATTATCCTGACTGCATCGTTGCTTCCAAACAGCCAGCTTTTGCTGCCCAAACTCTTCCTGTGGCTCACAGTTTCTCCTCTTTGTGGTCTTGCGCCCTTCCTGAGGTTAGCAGGGCACCGTTGCCTTCCTTCAGCGCCAGCTGATGGAGGAACATCCCCCATGTGCAAAGCTTACACCTCGTTCAGCTGAATGAAGAGCAAGGGTTTCTGAGGAACAAAGCAGCAGTAGGTGAAACTGCCCCAACTGCACTGGAAGATGTTCTGCAGGTATTTTTTTTCTGTTGTGTTGTTTTAATGAGTATCAGATGCATGCAGAGCCACAGATGTTCATCATTTCTGCATCACTGTAAACTGAACGTAATAATAATAATAACACATCCCATCCAAATTTTAATTAGAAAAAACATTTTTGTCTTTTAAGCTATTTTTTCTCACATTCCAACGCTAATATTTGCTCTGTGCTTACCTCACACCTTTCCACAGAACTGTTACAAGGCGACACTCTAGAAAAAGGCTATTTGAAGCAAGAAAGATGACTGAACTCTCAGAAACACAAGCGCTGCTACTTGTGGTACTGCAATGCAGCACGCGGTGCTTGCTCCTCTGAGCATAGGCTGAGGTTCTGGATTGGGCTGATGTTTTCATAATATGTGAGCATGAGGGCACACCATTAAACCTTTTTTTAGGGGAGAAGAGTTCAAATTAACAATAACCAAAATATTCACCTGCACTAGTTGTTGCAAACCCACGTACACCCTGCTTTTACACGTGACTGCCTTGGAAAGCCTTTCAACCTAGTTGATACTTGGCTGAAGTTGGCTGGGGAGCTTGTTTCAAACACAAGTCTCCACAAAGTGATTACTATTTAAGTTTGCACTTCCTCTGGCTCACTGTCTACTGCAATTATGCAAATAAGATGCAACTTTATCCTTTCAGCATAATCACATCACACACAATTGGGCTATATTAAGACTGACTTAAGAGGAATGAATTCGGTTCTTGTAATGATTTCCTAAATCACCCCACGGGACTATGGCAAAGAAAATTTTGTCCCACGAGTGACATCAAGCATCAAGACAAATAACTGCACGTCTGCAGCCTGACGCTACAAGAAAGTGTGTGTGTGTCAGCCTCTGGAGCTGGGTGCTGCTGGGTGCCACTGTTACGGGAAGCAGGAATTGCAAATGGCACGTGTAGGTAGGTGGAAATGCGCCAACGTACCTGCGCTGCACGTCTGTGACCTGCATCAAAGAGTCACGGCTGGAGAAGTGCTACTCAGATAATGTCTTTTGTTTCTGCAAAATGATCGTTTCCGTTTATGACTTACAACTTTACAGGTGTCAAAAATCTGATAACAAAAGTGCACCATATGCACTTTAACATGCGGGCACATTAATTTTCAATGCAATTTAGCTTTTCCTGCCCTATTAGCCTTACATTTTTCTATGAGGCATAAGAAGAGGCTACGAAGAAGAGCATCACCTATTTCATATGAAGTTTTGGTGTTCTCTAGAAGGAAAACTGCAGTGCTTCCCTTTGTTTGTTAGGCAGCTGTTTCTAACATATTACAAATCCTGTTTAACACAATGATAAAAAGGGAGAAGCAAAAGGATAGCTCTCTCGAGGAGTAAAACAAGGACAGCCCCTTTATTCATCCTCACTGCAGAAGCTCTCACCAGCCCCAGTGGGAACGAGGCTGGTACTTGAGCGGTGCCTTGCCTGGAGCCGGTGAGCCGCAGGGGCTGGCGGCAGCACTGCTGCACACCACTATGGAAAAAGGAGCCTGCTAGGCTGGGGTACGGCTCAAGATATCTTCCTTTAGGGCAAATTGAGTTCCATTCTGCTAATTTAGTTTGTTTCCATCAATTTATAGGGGAAATCAAAGCTTCTTATTTCATTTATTTTATGTATTCATTCAAAGAAAACCATTACTAAATTTTAGGAAGCAGATGTTCAGTGCTGGATGATAAAAGAATAACATTAAAATGTCTGTTTCCAGTTCTCTTGGATTCATAGCCAAATGGAATTACTACAACAACAGAAAGAAAAGCAAAACAACACACAGCAGTGTAAACGCATGAAAGACAGACAGTCCATAGGGATCGCAGCCTCACAAAGCGCAGAGATGCCAATACCTCCGGATTACTCACTTCCTGTACGTAACAGATTCCAATGGATGCTTCTCACTGCATGAAACAGAAATGGAATTGGTTCAAAAGGAGAGATGTTGAGTTCTGGAAAACTGCTTCACGCAGAGAGCAACACTTACTGGGATAGGTTTGAGGATTATGGAGGAGAAGGGCAGTATGAGGATTACGGCGCAGGAGGGTGGGACTTCGCTCTGCGCTCTTAACCAGCCTTTTACTCTTCCTCCTTACAGGACTAAGCAGATGGCAAATACAGATGGCAATTAGGGATGGATGAACGGGATTGAAAAAGGTAAGTATGAGCCTGAACCTTTATGAGTGTCCACAGAGCTTTCAGGAAACATTTGCTATTGACATTGGAGCTGCTATTCTAGGACACTTGGCTCTGCCTCTCCTTTAATGCCAAGCACAGTTCCTATTTTTGGCTGAGAGTTTCTCCCTTTCTGGCAAATAACATGCAACTTAGGGACCTCAAAATACGTAACTGCTCGTACGGTATGAGCTCTTGAAGAACGAATGCAATTATATATATAGGCAAAATAAAATCTACGCCTCACACTCCCTAGTAATTATGCAGTCTGTGTGACTACAAGTACAGAATGCAACAAGCCAACTTTTAGGCAATAGCCTAATAGAATCCATGAATAAGCTACCTGCAGGCTCGAGGAACACGTGTTTTGCAGATGCCTTAACTGTGCTGATATTTGTAGCTGTTACCTAGCTGACTTTCTGAACATGAAGCCCGCCACTTTGTTATTGCCACGTGTTTCCGAAAGCCAACCCCATTATGTCCAATAAGCTTTATGTATAATGTAGAAGCAAAATATTTTAAAATAATAATAAAAAAAAAAAACTTGGAAAGTTTTTATCCCTGTGTACTGTTGGTAGACTTTTAGTTTCTCTGTCAGAAACCCTCAGGGATGAATACAAACAACATGAAAAGATTATTAAAATATCCTGTTTTTCAGAAACAGAACACTTCATTGTCTATCAACTTTACGTATTTATGGAGAAGCAACATGTGCAAATGCCTCCAGGGTTTAAAAATCTAATATTATAGATCTGAGAAGAATAACTAATGGGGTGGTATAGTAGACACAGTAAAAATGAATGCAATTATTTGGTTTCCCTCTGAGTGAAGACACCAGAACCTATTTTAATGCATGCAACACATTCAAGGAGTCTTTGGAGACCCTGCCTGGCACAACAGAGGAGTTAGTTCTCTTTGCTCAGTGCCCCTCCTATAAAGAACTTTTCATGTTAAAGAGAACACGGACTCTAATCAGCATGTTTGGTTTGCCCAGAGGAAGTCATGTGGATAGCTGAGCATCTCTGCACAGGGGATAGTATATAACGTATAAGAATCAGACAATAGACTGAATATTTACTTCTTCAGTAGAAATCTTACCCAGTGCTTCAGAGGTGATGTGTAATTGCAATAGATTTTCTCTTCCTACATACATACTTGATACGTTAAGATCATTTTGGTTTACATCTTTTTTGGTGACATAGTTAACTGCTGGTAGCATTTTGGTTGTGGAAATAGCAAATAGGTTTTGGACGAAGAACACAGATATGAGGAAAATTTCAGGGGATAAAGACTGACTCAATGTGTTTATGCTCTTCCAATACTACCACGTCTATGCTTATTTATCCACAAGAAAAAATACGGACAATCAATTTTGTACCATAAGATTTTCAAAGAAGGGTGAGAAGCTGTGAGAGAAAGTCAATCAGAAGAGAGTGCTCACCCTCGATGGTCGCTCGCTTGGGCAGGATGGTGATGGCTCCCTCAGCAACGTCCTCCTGCTGCAGCAGGGGGCTCACTTTGGAGCCCCACGTGTCTGAGCCCACCCACAAGAAGTGCCCGACTTGATCTGCCCTCTTGGCGGCTGCGAGGATCTGCCTGGGGAAAAGAACATTTTGTTCACAAGTTAATTTAATTTAAACACAATTGCTCAGTAAAAATAGTGTGTGGCAACTGCAGAGTGAACAGAAATAACATATTCCTGTAACCGACAGAGCTCAGAAATTTCACAACGCATCGTGTCACAATCCATGCAGGGCTGATTAAACCTTTCTTTTAATTCACCCTATATCCTAAGAATGAAATCACAATTTTACTACAACTTAAAAGTTTTGCCATGGATTTCACTGAAACTTCATCCCAATTTCTTTCTGTCTTTTCATATAACTGAGCCTCTCAGCACCTGACATTGTCATCAAAATTTCAAGCTAATTTAAAGTTCTCAAGTGAGAAATAAGAGTCACGCTATAAAAATACTCTTTATATTATTTTAAGGGCAAGTGGTACCTAAATTGTGTGGTTTAACCTTAAGCATCCAAGCCATTTTGTCACTAGCAACCATCATTTGCCAGAAAATCCACTGTGAAATAATAATACATAGTAGTATGTGCTTGGAGAGAAGGGCATCTTGTATTTGAGAGGCAAGGTCAGGTTTGCCATCAAATGCTTGCATAATCCTACAAGGAAAGCTTTCAGACCTTCATTCTTTCAGATCATCACTCCCTTCTCCCCACTGCAGCACTCTGTGGCCCCGGGCTGCCACGTGAGCCAGGGCAGCAGCGGTTGTGACTCTGGTGTGGCCCTAAAAAGTGTCCACACCACATCCCCACACGGCTCCTACCAGCAGGCATCCCCCCTTCATTATTTCTATTCTTGCTTTCTCTTTTCTGCACATCTATCAAACGAATTAGTTCCCTCGGTCATCCTTACTTTATGTCCTCATCGTTGGCAAAAATAACGATGGCCCTGGCATTGGGAGTTTCTAGAAGCTGCTTGATAATCTTGTCGAAGTCGATGGTCTTGTCCTTGCGATCCTGGGGGATTTTCAGGGACTGAGCAATGCAGAGCCCACCTGTCGGAGAAAGAAGAGAAGGGCTCAGTCAACGGAGAACACGGGGAAGACAGCGGAGACACGTGTGGACAGGAAGGGGAGCCTGGAAGGAAGAAAAACTCCCTGACTGCTGCCTTCACGTAGAATTTAATCTTCTCGTCAGGTATCCTGAGCTATTCTTACAATTTGGTGTCATTTGGGTGGGACATAGACCTGTTCCTTGGGACCTGCACACCTGAGCAGGGTCATGGATTGAGCAGGGCTGTGAAAATAACAGCACAGAGTGAAACACCAGTAGGGTATTTACAAGGCATTAGACAAACTTTATCTTGGTGCAGAGCAGGGACTCCGATTTTGCCAGTTAAAGGAAGTGAAAATGCTTCCACTGAAACAGCTTATCTGAAATAGGAACGACAAATCAGTGGAAATACAGGCCAAAGGAAAGATCGGTCGTGAAAATCCTTTCTCTTTGGAATGCCCATCGTCATCAAACGGGACGGAGCTGTGCAAGCACTTGGGATCTCAACTACGTGTCTGTGAACTGGACTTCTCATAAATGCACAGATAGTACTGAAAAAAACAGCAACAACACAAAAATAGTGATAACCACATCCGCAGCAAGGTAACAGCGCTAACACGTTTCACAAATCACAGTTATTTAGCGTGGTTGGAGAAAAATTAAAATTAACTATATAAAAAACTCCGAACTCCAGTGACATTCTCCTGGTCACTGTAAGCAGATGCAATCACACTCTGCCTTCACGGCTTCGTTTCTCGGAATAAACCCTTTCATCCTTCCCGGCATCGCAGATAACCTCCTCAGCACACCGCACAGCGTGTTAATTAATAAAGCATTGGAGGTAGTAAGAATCCTAAGTGGGGATGAATTAATTAAAAGGCAGTGGGACAAAGAAGATATTTAGTGATACGCTCTAAAATCCAGGTTTAAAAGAACGAAGAAATAGAGAGGGCGTTCTGTAGGACAGCATTTCTGGAGCAGAAAGCTCTTCCACCACCAGCACGAGCTGTCTGCAAACATGCTGCCACAAAACACCCTGACTGTCCCATAACGTGGCAAGGCTGACAAATAAAAACACCTAGAGGAAAAGCACTGAGCACGTGTAAGTATATGGTGGTTTTAGAGTGGCAAAGCGTGGCTCTGCTGTATCACATCCCATCTGCCATCTCCGAGTGCTTTATCAAGAAGGTCAGGCTCATTTTTCTGATTTCAGAAGGGGAGAAGCTGAGACACGGGGGCTGACCGCAGCCAAGCCAGGTCTCTCGGTACTCGGTGATCCAAAAACTCTGGGGAAAAAAAGGATTGCTTTCAGTGGGGAGAAAATAGATTGTAAAAAAGAAAAGGTTGAGAAAAGATAAAACAGAAAATAACCTTTAAGTTCGTCACTGACTCACACGAGGTTTGTTTCTGTTCTACAGTTACTGCAACTTAAATTTATCATAACCTGATTTTTTCTGGAAAAGAAAATAAAGCTAGTTCTCAAACAAAAACTTGATTTGAAAATGAGGAGAGAAACTCGAATTGCTAGTAACTTCCAACAGCTTAAACACTTCTGAAATGCTCCTTCCGGACGGCAGGAGGGAGGCAGGGAGCAGCCGGCGTCTGCGTGCCGGGCTCTGCCCCTTTCCTTCTCCCAGGGCAAGGTCTCTCCCTTCTGGCAGCACGCCTAAGGAGAGCTGAAAGTTATCAGCTGCTGGGGGAAAGGACCCTCCCAGGCTCTCCATCACATCGAGCCAAGGTGCTTCCAACCTCCCACAAGAGACTCCCGGTTCTTCTTAAATAAGGACTTGGGAGCTTCGGGGAAAAAAGAAAAAGAAACAAGGATTTGTCAGGTGGAAATGAATGCATTCCTGCCACGGCGTCCTTCCAGAGGGTCCTGCTTTGACACAGCAGAGCAGGAGAGGATTTAGTTTGTAGCGACGACACCAAAGGGCTTCGGCATGCTGGATGCAGCCGTTATTTAGACACCTCTACGGGTACCACAGAGATCCTTGGCGATCCCTCACAGCTCCCCGTTGCTTTCATTCAGAAAAAGTGAGCTCTAACAAGGGGACCAGAGGCACAGCCCCAAAGAACAGACACCCACAGACAGGCTCATGGAGCAACGTTCCCCAGTTCGGATTCCAAAGTACAGTGCCAGTAAGAGCTTTTTAAAACAGGAGAAAGGAATGCTTGTGGTTCCTCTTCCCCCGACACGAGGCTGCACACACACGAGGCGTGTGGGCACTGGGGGGAGCCGCCAGCAGTGGGGGCTGCGGCCAGGAGCCCGCAGCCGCGGCACGTGGGCATGAGGAGCCGGCCTTCATCACAGAACCGCTGTAACCACGGGGCAAGGAAAAAAGGAACAGAATCTAGACTGTGGTTATAAAACTACTGAAAAATAATTTAAAAAAAAAGAAACAGTATCTAATATTAAGTAATTGCCACCTACATGATTTAGGTGCATGAAAAAAGGACTGAACTAGTTGGCAGGCCTGCTAGCTCAGCAACCCATCCCGACAGTAATTACACCTCTCGTGTGGGTCACGCAAGCTCTATTGCCTGGATGGAGAAGCCAAAAATCTCATTGTAGTTGATAATGATTACAGCTGAACTGAGTTTCTTTGGACAGAGACAGCTGCGGCCAGGCTCAAGAGTGAGGAAAAAAGCCCTCCAGTGCAGCACCCAACTTGAACGCATGGGATTTCCATGTGGTTTCCAAGCACAGGGGACCCAGGATGGAGAAAGGACGCTGGAATTTCGGAAGGATGATTTCAGGACTTTTTTGCATCACAGGGGTTTTTTTCACTGCCTTGGGCAAGTCAGCTCCTGGTTCCTCTGCCGGGCACGGGTGCAGGCAGGTAGCAGAGATCCCCTTTTAGCACGCCAGCGAGGTGAGCAGCACAAAGCACAGCACGGGCACATGAAAAAGGCAGAGAGTAGGATGCAAGAGGATCAAGACCCAGACGATACAATTCAGACAATTGATGGATATTTGGATTTTCGATTGCTAGTGCCTCTTCCAGGAACGTGGCACTATTACAGACCGACTAACGCGTGCTCCCCGTCACTGCACGGGTCACGATGCATCACTGCCTTTCCTTGCTGGGCTTCGCCCAGGCCTGACTGGGCAGCTCCCGAGCACAAGCCCCTGCTGCAGGAGCGGGTGAGCTGCCAGCCACCAGCTCTGCTCCGCTCACATCCCACCTGTCTGCAGCTGGGCTGACGAGCTCCTTCCAGAGCACTTCGACCTCTGCGGAGGGTCTCATGGCAGGCAGAGGCACGTGCCATTTTCTTTCCTTGGCAGTAATAGCTGCCCAGGGAATTTAGGGTGTATTGTGCAAATGACACATACAGAGTAAGTTTAACCTTCACATTCGCGTCTTGCGTCCTTGTTACAACAGGAAACACGTGTGCCCAATTATTTAAGTTGTCAAGTTAATTCACAGCGCTCCCGAAGTAAAAACCTCCAAGGGAATTGCGCAGTAAAAACCTGAAAGTTGCAAATTAAGGATTTTGTCATAGGATTTCCGCAGTAAAACGTTACCCCGACGGCCTGGAGAGCCATGAATGCTCCAACCAGCCACCAACTGCTCTGGCAGCCGCTGGTACCCCGCGGCTCCGGGAGCCACCGCACCCCGCGGCCGGCACGAGGCGCCCCGTGGCTGCGCGGTGCTGCAGAGAATCAGTCCGGCAAGCGATGAGAGCACGTAACCGGCCCTCTGCTACCAGCAGCAAGGCCACCATAAAGACAGCGGGCGCTGGAAATGCATTAAAGGGATTTGAACTACAGATTCATGAGAGCGCGTTCAGCAGAGGTGCAGGGCAGGCAGCGGGTGCTCGTTGTCCCGTCGTGCTGGGAGGGAGAAAGGCAGCGCTCTCGGCTCCGTCGTGGTCCCTTGCCAAGCAAGGCGAGGGGCTGGTGCCTGCTGTACACTCCATGGCTGCAACAGCCAGACACAATACTAGTGCAACTTTAACTTTAGAAGAGCGTTCCCGGTTTTCTGTACGCTTGGGAAAGTTGCATAAATGGATGGTCAGTTCCACTGGTATCTAAAAGGGACCGTAGTCTTTGCTGGGAGTGATGTCTTGGTTTGGATATTTGGACAGAGTATGGATGAATCAGTTGAAGGGGTGAGCAGAGATTACTCTGTCAGTGCCCTTTCCATTTATGTAGTTATTTATCAGAAAAGCTGCAGTGACCTTGGGAGAAGCAGCATAACCTCATCAGAGGAGAAAACAAACCTTTACTCCAGAAATTTCTGAGTTCCTGAAATTGGTGGGTTTGAGGTTCTTGTAACCAAATTCGTAGATTTCCTGTGTAACGTTGGAAGTCAGAACGCTTCTGTGGGGAAGACGGGAGTGGTAGAGCCAAAGGGAGAAATGCTGAATCCTTGAGATGAAGTTTTAGGAATTCACAGCAATAAGCAAACCGTGGTCACAGCAGCAACCGAGGCAGTCAGTTCTCTGCTCCTGAAACAATGTCTTCTCTCTCCTAGGCTATGTATAGAAGTCTGACATTGGCATCTTTGCCATCTTTTCCTGCTGCCAGCATATGTTTTCCTAATAACATCAAATCCGGGAACGGAATACCAGGAGCAGACCCAGGAGGTTCGGCCCTTCCAGATGCGCCTTTGTCCAACCAGTAAGCCACAAAAACGCGCAATAATCCATGAAAAGGACAAGAAAACAAGGCCAACCATTTCCTCAAACAATGACTAGAAATTATTTGGTTTCCTAGCTCCTAGTTTTCCCCGTGGTTTGTGCCACTTTGGCAAAGTGACCCAGTCGTTTTGGATTGTTCCAGGCATTAGAATTCCCCACGCTACAAGGCACTGGCAGCACGCTTCGAAAACACAGAAAGGCGAAAATTTCAACTGCAATTAACAGCGCCTCCAGATCTCAGTCTCCCGAACTTCATGAATTCACTGACAAGACTTACTTTAGCACAGTTTCTGTCTGAAAAAGTGACATTTCCAGGCAATCTTTGGGCAAAGGGATCCTTCTTCAGTTTCACGTTGATCCTCATAACAGCCACCGCTTTCTCATTTGCTTCAGGAGGAGCTTTAATTAACCAAGTGATGCTGGATACAGGGGCAATTTATCTAAAGATTGCTCAGGATGTTGGCAATTAAGGATATACAAATACCTGCCAGACCGAAAAGGAACATTTATGGATCAAACTTTTTTCCCCTCTCTTCAGTTTGTCTCATTAAACTTAAGAGCAATTCATTTTTCCTCCATTTTTCTGTGTTTCTTTGCAGGCAGTTGCTATTCAGTTAGCATCAGAAGCAAAGTGCCAAAGCTGAGTGACGGTGACCAGAAGTTTGGGTCTCGTGAATGAAGCAGGGTGGGTGGGACAACAAAGATCAATCAAAAATGACCTGTTGTGCAACAGGCTGGGTGCTGTGAGAGCTGCTTTTTGGTTTCCTGCTCTTACCTAGCATGGCTAACTGGAATGGCTGAGAGGAAAGATCCACTTTGTTCAGCTGCAGCCCGAACAATGAGCTAGGACCATTCTCTCCCTGCCTGCACCAGACGCCAGCCTTCTTCTTCTCCCCCTTTCATACAGAACACGTGAGATTCTTCTTCACAAGCATCCTCAAAAAGCGCTTTGCCGTGAAAACATGCATTGAGGCATTCAAGGAAGTTGGTTTTGAGCTCTGACACCAGACTTAGTGTGAGTACAGAAAAAGCAGAGAAAAGAATAAAAAGATCAAGCAACAAAAACAAGGTAATGGCTGCAGAAGATAAAAAGGAGAAGTTTCTCCTCACGCTTTTCCAGTCCTCAGCTTCTAGAAGCGCACGGTGTTTTCACAACACAGAGGCACCCAGGGATGGGTGCAGGCAGGGCCAAGGGCAGGCACCGAGCCTGGCCCAGGGGGCTCCAGCAGCAGACACCAAACCCCCGTCGTGCTGCCTGCTCAGCCCCCTCGAGAAGTCCCTGCTACAAAATCATTGTTCAACAACCGTGCTCTCAAGGCTCAGTGTCAAGGTACTTTCTAAACGCCTATTTTACCTCCTGCCGTTGGCATTTTGCTTATTTATATTTATGTATATAGCTGTCACCAGCAGCACTAGGAAGCAGGACCGCATCCTTTCACGTGGCAGAAAGGAGAAAGCCGGGCTGGTGGCGTGCACCCCCCTGCCCTCGGTACCCTGCAGAGCAGGCTTTTTCCTAGGGTTGCCTCCTTGCTCTGTAAAACTAATGGAGAATTCAAAACTCCAGTGGACAAACTGTGGCCTCAGCCCTGTGATGTATCCTGTGACACCAAATGCCCGCCGTGCTCATCCTGCTGTGACAAAAGGCCTCGCGCTGCAAAGGCAGCCTGATGCCCATCCGTTTGGTGCAGAGCGAGTCCCGGCAGCTCCAGCACCGTAAAAGGCTCTCACGTGACTGATTTCACGGGAATCCCACCCAGATGTCAGCGACGTGGGGCAGAGGCTGGGCCGCAGCATTAATGCTCCAGTTGCCCGGCAGCTCGAGGACAGGCGGGCGAGATGGGCCACCTGCGTGGCAGCAGCGCGAAGCATGCAGGGACCTGGAAGAAGACAGCCTTAAAAATATCATAGCTGCCTTCATTCGCCCGCTGACAGGTTATATGCTGTGCCTCTGAAAGGCAAAACCTCAGGAGAATTCTCTGTGCAAGTTCAAGCAGTCATGCATTAAATTGTTCAGGGCATTAAACACCTAACTCCGGTATTTAAGGGTAATGGATGTATCTAGTAATCAAAGTGTTGCTTCAGTATCCATGGATACCCATGATTATGTGGTATTTTGATTCTGGTACAACACTAAGTACATTATTCTGCTTCCCTGAAATTCTCCAAGAGCTATTTTTCTTATCACCCCTTAATTGGATTATCAGGTAGCTAAAGAGACAATTTAACACTTTTTCAGATGGTTTCTCTACAGAGGTTCTCTTTTGGGGGGACTCACTCTCCACAATGCTGAAAACATCGCTTCAGAAAGTTGCGTTTGCTGTTTCTGATTAGTAAAAGGAACTCACCCAAGCCGATGAGTGCGACGTGAGCCGCTGCTGCGAGCTGCCTGCGGGACGCTTCGGGGAGGGGGGAGGCACGTGCAGGGGATCCTGCGGGAAGCGAGCAGCCGATGGCTCTCACAGGCCTTTCCCCTGTGGACTCATCACGCTCCCGGGGCAGCCACAAGGCCTGGCACTCGCTCGGTTTCACCGAAGCCGCGCGGAGGCCGCAGCCACCGCTCCCGCGCTGCTCCTGAGCACCGGGGTGTGCGGACGGCCCACTGGACAGGCAGGGAACGGTCCGTTTAATCACAGCTTACACCCAGAGTTTTACGTCTAAACAACCAAAAGCAGGGGCTGACCCCCCAAAAAACACCTGCCAGGGCACCCTCATGGTCCCTGTGGTGGCCCTGTGAAGCCCCGCGTGTCCCTAGGAGAGGAGTTAACTGGGAAAGGAGGAAGATGCATACTGAAGGCACACAGTATTTTTTCCTTTTTTATTCTTTTTTTTTCTTTGTACTGTCTATTACGTCTGTCACTGGTGGGCTCTGGCATATGGTTATATACCCTGCATATACAATTTACTAGCTCCAATGAATTTTACTTCTAAACCTTGTATATTCTATAGAAGAAAAGGAAACCAGAGGCAACGATACTGAAGACTGCGTTTTGTCCCTGAGTAGTGCTTAAATGACCCAATCAGTATTGTCCCTGTGAGCAGACTTTCGTACCACAATTGAGGATATTTCCTGAAAAAAGCGGAATGACATCCTCCGGGAACGGGAGCGATGAAGATTATTACGTATTTGTGCGATACAGCCAGGCTACCAGCCTGCTTGCCGTCAGACTCCTCGCCAGTGGAAGAGTTCCTCACACCGCTGGCACGGAAGCCCCAAGACCTTCAAAGAGCAGCCCGGGAGAAGTCACCGCGTGGCTCATGGGCTCGCTCCAGTTGTGAGGAGCGTGCTTGCGTGTGGGTAAGGATTTCAGAGAGATCTGCCAGGGGTAGGGATCCTCATTTATTGATATATCACAAACAGGGCAACCCCCCGACGTCCGCCTCACTGGGTTCGTTTGCTATCAGCCTTGTGTGGGAAATGAGAATGGCAGCGGTCTGATCTAGGAAGATTGCCGGCGCCATTCCCAAACGTGTGAATTCACAATAAACCAAGCCTGGAAGATAAATCCTGACTGCGCAGCATTTTCTGACCCAGTCTGTCCAGCCACAAATGGAAAGAAATCAATTTATTCTGAGCCTAACAACTAAAATATACCCAGACTTATTCAGAGAAATCCACTTGGGTTAGACCACCATTTGCTGGTCTAACTTACCACAGCTCCACCCAGGACATGCACAGCTCCATAAACTGAAACATTCAGGAGCGCTGAATTATCACATTTAAAGGATAAAAAATAATAAATCCAGAAACGGCAGCTGCGCCCTTACGTCCACAACCAACGCTCTGACGAGGCTCTGTGCCAGGCGTTGGTTTCTTTACTAGCAGTAGTTACTACGCTAGGTACCAAGAGTTACGACATCCTTGCATGTGCCAGTAAAAGAAGTTTACGGCTGCGCTGGCGAGCAGATAGGCTGGAATTTAAATTAAGTCTCCATAGGATCATAATTCAATTGTAAAAATAAAATCTGCCCCAATAATAAAATTACATTAAAACACAGAACTGCAACAATTTATCCAAGGGAAACAATCCTTGGGGATACACAGCAGCCCTACCCTGGAAACTTTCTATACAGAAAGATCCTACTGAATCATTTCAAAAATTTGATTTTTGCTGAATTGTTTATTGTCTCATTTTTTCATGTTAGACCTCATCATAATCAAAAACCAGAAGACAAACTGATACAGAAGACTAATGCTTCTAGTACGTTATTCATTAACGCTTAATCCTATTGTGTCACAGCTTAGCTCCATATTTAACGACATTCCTACTGCATTTTATCACCTCAAAAATTGTCCTTTATTATGGCAGTTAAACTCCAGCAGCATACAAAAATTAGGACTCCCTGGAACGCTAAATTAAATTATAAGAATAGTATGAGCTCATCATTTTCAAAGATTTAGAAAAGCTCCGTTTCCTAGACAGAAAACGAAGAAGGATGCCTTGTTGTACCAACAGCCGGGCATGTCACGAGCTCACGTTTGCTCAGATTACAACGCTCCAAAGTGTTTAAACCAGGCTCACCTGAGATTTATTGGTGCCCTAAAAGCGCCACGAGACAAAGTCCATTTGAGCCGTACGGTGCAACCGTATGGCAACACCAACGTCCAAGTTGTACTCCTCATCCGAACATTTAAACACTCTCGTCATTACAGCTTTACTACAGCAGAGCACAAATGGCCCAGCCAGGCTCCGGACTGCCCTGGAAAGCCTCCAAAAGGAGAAAATTCTGCTTTGAAGGGCTCTGAGATGACAGCCCAGGGCCGGAGCCTGAAGGACCAGCTCCCCATAAACGTCGCTCTTTGTGCGTAGATATCTGCCATATACCAATTCCTAACAAGGACTGCCTGTCATCAAACGGAAAAGTGAGACTCCAACCTCAGACCTGCATGGAAATGAATATAATGAGAGGTCTGCAGGAAATCCCGGGTGCGTCTGCTGACCTAGGGGCTGAACATCACCCAAGTGCAACCCCCTTCGTATCATCTCGTACGGCGTGAATCCAAAAATAATGCAGTCCTCCCTCTGTCTTCCAAGAGTCTGGTCTAGTCAGACTAAGACCGACTCCACTGTGTTGTGCATAAAAATAGCAAAGGCAAAGTTCTCAGAAATAGTGTCAGAACACTTTATAAAACACAGTTTCTTTAGGAACAACTGTGGGCGGTGAAGTCTCTGGCTGCAGATAGAGACAGAAACAAAGCACCAAAAATACCATGTTTAAAAGCATAATGTACAGCCAAGCAATGATACAAATTAGAACTATGCTCAACACAAAACACCCGCTAAGCATCTCAGTCTTGCAGCTGGTTCATAAATCCCCCCAAACTGGCACATTTGAAGTCCTGAACTGAAACTTGCGACGGGAACAAAGCAAAGCAGTCATTTACGGTAGGATTTCCAATGCTGCGGAGGAGGCTCCCGGCTCCAAGGAGCTCCACCTGGGCTGGGAGATTGTCTTGGCCGTGTCCGGCTGCCCGCGGTGCCAGAAGGCAAAGGGAAGGATCTGGAGGGTTACTCACTGATGGGGAAAGCAGCCGTCGGGCGCCGATTTGAAAGGAGATTGTTTCAGCGAATGAAGTAAGAAACAAGCAATTTCTGCTTTCCTGTAAATAAGCGTTGAGATTAAGATACATACGGTCAAACCTGAGGTTGCACTGCCGAGACCCCGAGCCGTCGAGGCACTTGACAAGCAGAGCTGGTGCCTGCCACGAAAACCCGCAGGCCGGACGCGCCTCACCTCGGGGAGCGTGGGCAGCGGGCAGCTCGTCTCAGCCGCTTCTAACCTCCAGTTACTTGTTTGCCTCCTAAAATGCCTGAACGCAGCACTGCTCACAAACAATGCCTTCCAAGGCTGGCTTGGCTCCCTTGCAAAAAGCAATTTCCTGCAACCTTCACATACACTAAAGAATCCTGTGCTCTACGACAGGGTTTTATTTGTCTGAACTGCCTCTTGGAGCTCCGCTCTGTAATTTAGGAGACTGCTTAGTGCTGTGCTGCTCTTGCAGGGATATTTCCCCCCTAGTAATAATGATGCCACCTCTGGATAGTGAATCATTATAAATTGCAAGCACAAAATGATCTCTAATGATGAAGCTTTTCTAACTACAATTTCGAGTGTTCCCATGTTCCTAATTCATTTTTTTTTTCTTGGAGAGGTAGCATAGTATTTTAGCCTTCCCTCAGTTAATGGTATTTTCTTGGTTGTTATATATCTGAAAGGGCAAGTAAAGACTTGTCAGATCTTCAGAGAATGAGAAATCCGGAGAACAGCAATGACACAATGACAGATCCGGGGGGGAGGTAGGGAGGTTTAGAAATCTTTTAGGTATTCTGCTGGAAGAAAGCCTGTTTTCTAATTTTTCACCAAAGAAGAGGCCAGTGTTTACGACATGAAAAAATCTTTCACGAACCAAATGTCAGGCTTGCGAAGACTCCGCAGGAGATGAGGCACATGAAAACAGACTGACAGGAACTTCTGGGCTTTGAGATAGCGAGGACGACGCGCGAGACACGGGCGCAGCGCACAGAACTACAACCAAAAGCACCCCAAGGCCAACAGCACCCAGCACTCTCCTGTCTTAGCTGGGAAGATGAAATATGGTGTTAGTAGGGAAACAAAGGAAAACCGGACACCAGGCTGAGGGACAGGAAGGGTTAGAGGAAAACACAGCAGCTTCCATAGCGTTTTGTTTAACCTCCAGTACCTTGTGCTTTGTCCAAACCACGGCAGAGGGGAGAGCTACTTAGCACTCCTATATACTCAAGCAGGATGAAGGCCTCTTCTCTGGGTGCTTCAGCAATCATCCCAAATCCTCTTCTGGGGAAACGCTCTCTAATTAGCACATCCTATTCTGCCTGCTGCTTCCCAAGTTTAACTGAAGCTCTGAGTGACACTTCTCAAGCAGTCCTAACCCCCCGTTCTGCAGGTCCCTTTCCTACAGAGATCACAAGAGGAGCAGACTACGCGTGGTCTAATGTTACAGACAGAAGGGTTCATGATGCATCATTAGCAAATTGGCTTTATATTGTGCATGTTCCTATTCCACAGCATCTTGGTGAAGGCTGCAGGAAGCTCTGACTCGCACACACGTGTGTTAAAAGCCCATGTAAGCTCGCCATCCCTGGAGACTGGATGGGCAGATGGCAGCTGGGATGACTGAAATACCAGAAGATCCTTTGTCTGCTAGGTCCTACCTGGGTTCCTGAGGCCTCAGTTTTGCTGCAGCATATTTTTTGTCCAACATTTACAGACTGTGTTACCCTAGGGCATTGCTGCAGACTTGCGGATGGACCGCTGCTTTCTGGGATTTAAAACAAGTGCATTCAGAAAGAGCTAGGAGTTATTTAAATGGAATAGATTTCCACTCGTTGGATGAGGGAAATAAAAAATAGAAACAAAACTCTAAAGAGTCCATGGTCTCTTCTCTTTCTCATAATCCTCATCTCCTTCACACTGGAGTAATGTTCTTAATGTACAATGCTGTGCTTTAATAACCCTCTCTCAAATGACTACTAAAAATGCAATATAGTTCAATAAAACCACTATCTCAGCACTGCAAAAAACACCTCTCTATATACTGCCTGAGGATAATCAGTTCGGTTTAATGGAGTTCTGCAACAAAACGCAAAAGGCACAAAGTTAGGAGCGAGCTCTGGGAAGGCAGTCCGGGTTTCGGCCTAGCAGTCTTGCCTCACGTCCAACAACCGCTGCCCTACCCGGTTACAGAGCAGAGGCACGCCAGGGGCTCGGGGGGCTCTGCCGAAGGGCTCGGCCTCCAAGCAGGCTCAGCGGAGGCAGGGGCTGGCCAGAGGACCAGGGATGCCCTGGGGAAGGAGCCTGCAGGCAGCTCCGAGCACTGCCGGGCAGGGGTCAGGGCACAGCCCGAGCATCCTGGGCGCTCGGTCTGGGCTTCCTTTGCTAGCCGTAAGTAGAGGGGCACGGGGCACTGAGCTGCAGGCACGTTTGCCCTGACCTGAGGCAGCCGTTCCTATGGACGCTGCGAACTGGAAGAGCGAAGGCAGGTGTGGGTGCTCCTGGGAAACAACCAGAAAGGACACGGCACAACCATCACCCTCTACCTGGGACCGCAAGGCTTTGCTTGGCAGGCTTTGAACTGCAGTCATGGTCTGGTTCCTGAGATGCCTGCGTGCGTTAGCTCTCAGATGAAAGTTTGCCACAGCTCAAGGAGTGACCTTAATACAGTTTTTAGCAGACCTGAGTCCTAGCCTCTTCTCGGCAGGTGCATTTCATCTTTGCAATTCACCTGTAATCCCATCTGGGCAAGGCACAGATACAGACGTGCAGGTCGAGGAGCGTAAAAGCCATTTGGCAAGAGATGTGCTCAACCTGGCCACCGGGAACAGCCTCCACCGCGCGGCCATTCACATTCGCTCCCCCCGGGAATCTCAGGAGATGGATCGAATACAGTTATATATGAGTTCTTTTAGCACAAAGCTCTTCATTGACTGTTTTCTAAAGAGTTTTTACGATGCACAGCCCATTAAAGACAATGTAATTCTCTTCATTTGATGCTGAATTCAAGAGGTGTATGAAATACTTGTCAATATTTGGACTACCTAATGTGTTTAACTGAAAGAAAAGTGATTACTACTGAAATCATTTCTCCAGTAAAGCCCATATTGCCCTACTGTGCATCCAGAAACATTATGAATCTTTAACGTCTTCATTTTCCTTTCAAGAAATGGAGTTATGGCTATAGTATACCTGTATTTTTGACAGGCCAATTTTTAAAAAAATCATCCTTTTCCTTCACAGAAGGAAGAACAAAGGAAAAATAGATCATCTTATCCCCCTCCTCCCTCTCCCACACCTTTTGCTGCATTCAATAAAAAGCCCAAACCCAAGTGTTGGGATTTATGGGAATCAAACACCGATTTCCTGAGGTGGAGGGATCCTGAGGGGTGCTGGGACTACCCCGTTGAGAGGCTCACAGGACAGAAAGATAGGGAGGACTTTACAGGGCACGTTCTTATCACTGAACTTGTTACTTGCCTACTTAAAAATATGACTTATTAAAATGAGTGAAACCACAGGAGGATGTATACAAAATAACAACAACCATATAAACCACATTTTCCAGGATTTTGAGGTAACGCTTCATTTCCAGAGAGCACTTCTTAAGCACCAGTGCCAAGCAATGGAAATAAAGTTCCTATTTTCCTAAACTGAACGCATAAGGCAGATACCCACCACCAAACGTGTCATCATTCACTCATCATTCTGCAAGTCTAAAGCCCCAAGAAGCCCACGCTAATACATCTAATACCCCAAATAAAAGGGGCAGACGCATTGCAGTAGCATCTGTTAACATTAAGAACTCCTATTCCTGTACACAGTCTTTGCACTGATGTGAACCGATAGATATCACCAGGTTTTTCACTGTGCCAGCAGACGGATGGAGCATCCAGTCTGCCTGAGATCTGTCTCCTGCCGTCCTGACTCAACGAGCTGCGCGTGCAGGGCTGGCACGGCGTGGGACTGACTGCGTCGTGCTCACCGTAAAAGAATAAAAGCAAGTAAATTTACTTTGCAGCAAGAGCTCTGGAGAGTGAAAATATTTTTATCTTCTGTTCTTTGGTACTTAAGGAAGCCAGAAATGAGGTCACAGTCTCAAATCAATAGGTAAATATTTAAAGATCCCTTACGTAGCAGGAAAGCTTGATCTCTAGACCTTTGCTGGAAACGTTATGTGGGAAGGAAACGCTAGCAAATCGGAAATTCAGAAGAGCAAAGAGTCCAAACAAAAAAAGGATGAGTACAAATTAATATGCGGAATATGTCCTTTTCCCTTACTGTTGGGGCACTCATCACATTAGTTTAAATTTAATTAAATTTCCTTATATTATTTGCAGATCAAATTTCACACTCTTCTACCTACACCTCATGATACGCACCTACAGCTGCAGGGCCGAGCGGCCCATTATCTCAGTCACCGTTTATTGTATCTCCCAGGAATTTAAGAGATAAAAAGCTCAACTTGATAGATGAAAATGGGCATGTGCAACTAATTAGTAAGAAGAATTTTGCTCGCTTTATAAATCCCGGTACTTCAGGATGTGACTATACCACTGAATTACCATCAGCAGCACACCTACTTGCTCGGAGCATTGTTCTGGGCTTCTGATGCACCCACAGAAGTGAAAACCAGGCCAAGGCCACAGGAACCTCCCCGGAGGAGTCTCCAGGTAGGGATGTGCTGTTAGTGAAGCCACAGACCAGGCCTTACCGCCGCATTCTGACGTCTGCTGGTGGATCAAAAGTCCCTGACCCAACAGAGAGCTGTTGAGCTCCCTGAGTTACACACTGACCAAACGAGCGGATTTTAGGATCACACTGAAGACGATGGTCTTTGCTGACCACCTGGACATCTGCGTACAGAACCCCAAAGCCAGGGATTCACCTGGGAGAGGAGCACCCAGCAGTGACTGCCCTCAGCAGCCGTTCAAGGCCCGGGAGCCGACCCTCAGTGGGTCAAACCGCCCCGGGCCTTCAGCCAGACCCCGTGCCTTGCAGCCTGTTTTACCAGCCAGGAAAAAGAAGAGAAGTCCTGAGAATTTTTCAGCTTTTTTCATGTCTTTGCCCTGCAGAGGAAGGAAGTGACCCAGCCTTACCCTCTCCTGCTACGTGCTGTCCCACCCAGCCAGAGGACCAGATGGCAGCGGTTAGGTTTCAACACCTTTAATTCGAGTTACAGTAAATCAGTGTAACTTAAGAGAACATATTCTAACTTTTACTTCACCTAAAACGATTATTTCATTTATTTTTAATTCATTTTGTGGTCAGGAAGATGACAAAAGTACCCTTTACTTGGCATAAACCACTGCCACGTGGAAGGGAAATTAACACTGAAAATTAATTTCAAATATTCCTCTTGGTTTCAAAGGTTTTAAATTAATCATTCTTCTAAATATTTTGACGTATTGGAAGAACTTGATTAGATTGATTCAAAAACAATGACTGAAGAGACAGCTCACTGATCTCATTAGATTCCTCTCTGGCATTCCTTGCCTACCTACTCATATAAGGCTTGCACTAACACCACGGAAAAGCTGCTTTGCTATCAAATCTACTTGAATTGAGAGCGCTGAATTTTCTATTTAAAATTCTATTTCTTGCAGCTGACACACACATCAGTTCATTTCATGGCTCATATCTTGGCGGTATAACGTTTATATACATTTTTCGAATTTTACACGTTACCATCAAGGTAAGCCATTAGAGCCATTTGCCCACCGCGCCGAAGCCCCCCTCCACTCGTGCAGGAAGGCCGAGCACCGTGCCACGGCAGCGGCTCGGCGGAGGCAGCCCCAGCACGGCGGCTGGGTGCAGCTCTCTGCAGGCCCCCCAGGCACCCCACACGTTCGCCCCTTGAAGCAGCCGAGCGTGGGCACCTCGCCCTGGGGTGCCCCAGGGTACTGTGGCCCCCAGCACAGGGGGTAGCAGATGCCACCTTAGCAAAGCGTGGCTCACTGCTGAGCAACTTCCATCAGCTTGCTTTACCCAAGCAAGGGGTCCAACTACCTGTAAAACACAACCGGCACTAGCACTTGCGACTGGTAGCGATTCTGTGGCCATGGGGCTAGAAACTCACTCGACTGCTCCTGAGCAGCGCTCTGCTGCTGTCCGCTCGCATTTTTGTGTCTTTAAAATGCCTCCAGGATGTCTGTGACCCTTGCCAGGCGGTGATGCGTGCCCCAGCAGCGGGGCAGCCTTAACCCCGCTGCCTGCGGCAGACCGTGCACAGCCGTTTGATCACGCCGGAGCATTCCTTCCTTGTGCACGTCTCATGGAGCAACGTCTGACTGGCGACAGGGTTTAAACATATTTGTACAAAAGCACTGGGTTTTGACATTGATAGCGCAGCAGTTACAGCTTCTGGAGCACGAGGCATCGTCCTCCAAGCAGCTTTGCTGCCTGCCCGCAGCAAGCGCCGCGGCACAAACCTCAGCTCTAACGCTCCTCGGGGGCACGGGGCAGCCCCAGCATCCCAGCCAGGAGCCAGCCCTCCAGCCACAGCTTCTGCACAAGCTGGTGTCTTTTAAAAGCCAAGAAGCATGCTTTGGCATGCCTGTATCAGAGCAATGCAACGTTCTCTGCATAAAAGAAGGATAAAAAGAATACATGCAATAATATCAAATGGTCTTGCTTAATCTGGTTGGTTTCATTTGTTCTACAGACTTGTCGTTTGGGGGAAATTAATGTTTTTTAATTAAGTTGCCTGCATAGGTACTTAGGTAATATGCCTGTCAAAGGTTTTCAACAGTTCCACTTTACCCAAGCAGCACATCTGCACCAGTAGCTCTAGTTTACTGTGGTAAAGCAATTTGTTGAGTCATGCTCTTTTTCCCTCTACATCCCATTTTGATTCCCCAGACAGTGTCAGTTCTCCATTTGTTAATCCATATTTAATTTTTAAATCACAAAACACCCTGGTTTTAAAGATAAGCTCTTAAAATGCCCTCCTACACAGTCTTTCTTGCTGTCTCCCGGGATATTGCCGATAACAAGCAAAATCACATGCTTCAAATATTAATGAAGAAGCTGCTACTGGAAACCGAGAACTTTGAGGCCAGGTGATTGTCGTGTGGAGATGTGATTTAAAATCCAACCTGTAGAGAAACAAGGCTAAGGAAAAGAGCAGTAAAGGCAACACGACGGTTTGCAAGTGTCAGATAAGGATCTAGAGAAACATCCCTTCAGCCCAGCTCGGCACGTATGGGCCGGGAGCCTGGAGCACTCGGGGTGAGGGCTGCAAAGTTCCTCCTCCTTGGGGACACAGAAAATACAAAACCCACCACGAAGCTGTTGATTTCTCCTGCTGGGGGCATCTCTGGGACACGCATGCAATTTACAATACCAGACAAAACCTTTCAGCTGTAAAGCTGCCTCATTGAAATCCAGGCACTTATTAAAATCCCTTGAAAAATATTTACCACAGAGCTGTTTGCCTGCTTTTGTTTTCAGTGCAATATCATTTCTGTGGTCATTTCCTGACCACCTCAAAGAGAGCCCAAAGGCTGCAGCCGCTGGGTGCTGGGCTGGGCTCCCCCCTTGCCAGGAACAGGGACGGGGTGAGCAGGAATGGCTGTGGCAGCCTCCTCCCTCCTGTTTAAAAGCCTCCTAAGTTCCGGAGCACGGCAGTGCAGTCCTTCACACAAGGAAGAAGGCTGTTCTTTATTTCATGTCCTTTCGAAGAGGCCAGAGGTGGGACGGGCACGAGAACTCCTAGGGTGGAGTCGCACTTGGTGGCTGGAGGCGATGCACGGGGCCTGCCTGGAACCCTTCCCTCCTCGCTCCTCCGGTCGGCTCACAACCCTCCTTCCGTGAGCTGTCAGAAAGGGACCTGTAAAGAGCTCTGAAATCAAAAACACGCGTATAAGAGGCACAAAGGGGCTCCACTCCTGCCTTTTTCGGTGTCACGTGCTGTAGGAACGAATGACTTCCTTAGGGTTGCTCCGAGCGATAGCGGCAGAGGAGCGCTGTTCTAACCGAGGGTCTCGGGAAAGCTTTTAAATGCAAACTTGATTTTTGCCACATCAGGAAAACATTTCTGCTGAAGTGATTCTGAGGATAAATTTTAATTTCTTAGCACTATTCAAAAAATGGTAAAATAATCTCATGGATAAGGAGAACTCTAGCTGAAACAGTAGCACCGGTAAATCCTGTACCTGATAAATCTTGGAAGCCAATTTGGGTTTCTTTCCGCCTTTCATTCAAGATTTTTTATTTTTCTTATAAAAGTTACGGTGCCTAGGAGACCTACCTCCTTGCTAATTACTAGTGCGGGCTGATTTGTACACGCCTTTCATTAGGGTTAAGGTCACTATCACTGCACACCTTTGCCTTTCAGACATCAAACAGCAATGTGTGATTCCGAGCTCCTTTACTGAAAATTAACCAGGCACTTTCTACAAGAAAAATAAAAAAGCGTTCCAGTTTTTCATCTGATTATCCACAATATCTGGCTCATCCTTGAGCCATCTCTCGAAGAGGGGGACACATTTACGTCCCTCTGCTCACAATAACACAGCGGCGACCTGCAGAAGGTCCACAAAGGAGTTCGGCTCTGCTGCATAGTCACAAATGGGGTCCAGGAGCCAAAGCTAAATCCAGATCTTGAGTCTAACGTGACTCAATAATTACCATAGTACCGCAAGCATTAACTGCTGCCTTTATTTTCTGGGTAGGCAGGCCAGGCCAACCCCAAAGCCACGAGCTTTGGTAACCATTCCTTCTGCTGGCACCCTTCAGGGACGCGTCCCCTAAGCCTCTCCTTACAGGTTCTGAGACAGGAGGGAAGTTGGCGATAAGGCAATGGGCAAATGAAACATCACTGAATTATTTTGTGAGACCATAGCCAAATAACGTTACATTAACCATCATCCCCCTTACGCAGCACGGCGCAGGACACAAAGGTGTCTGTCGGGGACCCTTCACTGAGCGCAAGAAGTCAGCAGACCTAGGGTCTGCCTGGAGCAGACCGGGGTGCCTGCTGGGGTCCCTCCCGGGCTGGGGCAGAGCCAAAGCAATGGGCCACCAGGCAGACCAAGGGAGCGGCATCCACGGTCCGTGGGCGAGAGGGAGCACGGGGCTACAGCAGGACCGTGTTTTCTCTTGTCCCGCGTGCCCCAGGGTAACCCACAGGGGGCTGGCACGTGCTCTGCGGCACCCCTGCCCAGCACCAGGTCCTGTGCAAAGCCAAGGAAATAATCCCAAATACACAGAGTTTTTTTAAAATGCCTTGTGAAGTCTCAAGATCATTGACATTCTAGCCTTTCCCTCCCGACAGACTCTTAGAAAAAAGGCTGTTTCATTCTATTATCATTATTTTAACTTTATTCAGTAGTTTAGAAACATGATGTACTGCTTGCTTTATGCAGCAAATGCAGAGTTCAAAGATTTTCGTGTCCTCTGACTGGGTTCAGAGAATACTAATGTAATCTCTACTTCAAGGCACTGAGCTTCTGTAGCAGAGGATAGCGTAGAAAAAATAATTTCATTTTTTTCCTACATTTCAACTATATAATGAACGTTCCCACAGGTTTTAAATAAGTATAAGGGCTTTCTTTTAAGAAAACTCCAGTGAAGTAGTTGGAGACACAGTACAAAGTATTTTTTAAAAATATGCTTTCATTCTTGAAAAAGCACCTAGGTACCTCTGAGAGAAGGAGAAGAAAAATAAACATCTCGGACTGCATTTCTGCACCAGAACATCCTCATCTCCCCGTCACGCTAAGTGTAAGGTGCTCTCATGAACTGATCTGATGTGTCAGGACCAGGACAGGACACGGGCGTCCAGTCCTCTGCACTGCTTGGCGTTCCCTTCGGCTTCGTTACCAGAGAGTTCATCTAAAGTATGAGTTCCCACCCGCCTCGCAGTAGGAATGGGCTTCAAATGTTTCCTTTTAGATAAATAAATGGAATTCTTATAAAGACAGTTCAAATGGTTCACTCTAAGTCAGTAAAATGGAGTATCATGAAACTAATATTATGTTCCAGCACTCAGTCCCATATTTCTTAACACCTTCTGATAAAAGCCTGTTTGAAAGCCTCATCAAACCTCACTTACCAGATATCCTCAATAATTTCATACAAGTTCATTAAAAAACAGCACAGTTCATGAGGGTGTTTGAATTCCAGACGCAGGCTGCATAAGCACCCAGTTGTGTGCTGACAGTAGTGAAAATGCACTCTGAGCACATCACCACGGTTCTTGTTCATGCACTATTAATGAAGCTATTGCTGCTTGCACTGCTAGGGCTGCCGCGTGTCAGCAGGTAAAGCAAAACCCTTCACATCTCAGCTGCTAACGCTCTACTTCGGATAAAACGTTCCAGGTTGCACGAGGCTTTTTTTTTCTTTTTTTCTTGTAATTAAAGGACAAAAAAGCGGAGCAGCAGGAGGACTTTCTGTTTGTAAAGGAAGGCACGTCAGTGTGGGAACGCACAACTGTTGCACTCAGCCTAAGTGGAAGGGCTTCAGGCTGCACGGGCTCAGTGCACCCCTCTCTTACACCAATAAACGCAGAGATTTTTCACAGACGTCGTACGCCTGTGCGTACGGCAACGTATCAAACCTGAACATCTATCCAGTGAAGGCGTATTTAGTAGACCTTTGGTTTCAAATTCAGATTAAAATTAGAGTCTGCCTGTTACAAACTTCCCAGAGCTGCCGTAGCACCCTGTGCCACCAACGGGAGACGCACAGCGTGGCATGCGGGAGGGCAACGTGGCAGCGAGCCCACACGGAGTTCAAGAAAACCAGAGAGGGTTTAACGTGAGATACGGCACGGCTGGCTGAGAGCAGGTTTTCATGGCACTTTCCTCCCGTCTCTCCCCAGAAGCAGCAACCACGCTGCGGCACGGGGCCGCAGCAGGGGAGGCAGCAGCACACACACAGCGCTCGGAGCCCCGCGTTAGCTGCGAGTTCCCCCTGTGTCTGGCAGGCTGCAAGCACTACACAAGGCAGGACAGGCACGAAACACCTGCCTCAAAATCTCTAATCCAGGTTTTGCTTAACACAAGGCTTCATCGGGGTGAAAAGGTGGTTTGTAAAATTAATTTTCCTAAGAAACCTATTCGACTGTAAGCCATTTAAAGAGCTAATTTCCTCTCTGTTCTCCAGGCACGTTATTTACTGGGATTACCTTTATCAGGGAAATTATCACAGGCAGCCGAACAGCTTTATCTCGCGCTGTCTCATCAGGGAGATGCTCCAGCCGGGCTTCCTGGATTCCTCCCCTCGGTTCCCCTGCTGCCGCCTCCCTGCAATTAGCCTGGCATCTCCTGTCCAGTGACCCCCGGGCGGCTGTCCCTCAAAGGCATCCAGCACAACGAGACACCAGGGTTGTATGATATGGCAGAAACACCAGGCAATGCTTTTATCAAGAGGATCTGCTAAAAGGTCAGCACATAACTGAGGGATGAATTAAAGGAAGAGTTGCAGAAAAACATTTTCAATTACGGAACAAAACTGTGTGAACATACTTGCCTTGTCTGCACACCTGTTTTTATTCTACATTTTTCTCCTTTGCTTGTTTACTAGAAAGGGAGCTCAAATAGCTTGAAAAGAAATAAATTAAAAAGAATAATTGGGAAGTAGAAGGGAGGGCGAGATGGGTACGGGAATGTAACCATGAAAGGCAGATGTAATTAAAAAAACCACTTTAATGCCATGCCAGGAAGGGTGCAATTCAATCAGGCTCACTCAGCTGGAGTGTCACAGGGCTCACAGCTCCGCAGGATGGAAAGGCCTCGGCATCCTGATGGCTTTGGGAATTAAAACCTGTTCCGAGAGGCGGCACTGGCAGCAGGGACCTGCCTCCTGACCGTCACCTCCAGTCAGCAGACTTCTGTCGCGTTGGTGGCTTTGTGGGATTTGGTTTGTTTTCCTCTGAAGAAGACATAACGCCTTCTGCACACTTTAAAGAATAATGATTTTAAATACGCAATAACAACTTCCTGGTAATACGGTTACTCTCTTTGAATAAAGCCAGCCCTCCTTCACCGGAGACGTTCGTGTAGGAGAGAATGGGAGAGCCAAAAACCCCCTTCGTCAAAGCCTCTCCGAGCTAACTACCTTTTAGAAGACGCCTTTTGGAGTAATACCGCACTTTCTCCTTTCCTTATCTTTATTAATACACCACTTTACCTCTGACACACCGCAGCTCTTCTCCTTCGGAATCGCATTTTTATGCTAACCAGGAAAAAAAGCACCAGGGCTGCAGAGCTCAGGGCTGCGTGCTGTACAACTGCCTGGGCTCCAGGCACGGCAGCCGAGGTGCTGCTGCGGGATAACAGCTCCTGCTCCTTCTTCCCTCCAGACCCTCAGCACCCAGTGCCAGGGCAGGGTTTTTTTTTCCCCATCAGTGCCAGAATAACCTAACACATCTGATTCTAATTCCCAGCCGTGTAATTTAGACCTGATAACTGTCCTTGGCAGCCGCATACTAGAACCAGCCCTTGCAGCTGAGCTGTGCGGTTGGAGTTCCTCTGCCCGTACTGCAGCTTCCAGAGCACCTCGTCGGCCCACGGCCACCGCTGGCAGTGGCTCAGGGGGCCGGGGGCTGCGGGCAGGGCAGCCCACCGGCCTCATAGCGAGCGCCGTGCACAGGGCTCGGTTGGGCTGTGGGGTTTTTTAGTGTACTTCAGTGGCTATGCTGTCCCGATCCAAAATAAAAGGCATAGGGATGAAAACAAACACGGAGAAATCCAGAAGTGGAAGGAACAAAATAAGAAAACGTTTATTTTAGTGAAGATTAGCTGCAATTCCTGGCAAGTGCTGGCAATCAGTAAACAACTCATCACTGTTGAAATATATGCTACTTGCAACTTCAACAACAAATGGATCACAGCTTTTATGCACGCTTAATATTTTTTCATTATCAGCTCTACCTTCTGAGTGGGTTTGATATTTGCTAATATCCTCGGATTTCAGGGGCAGATGATGTAATATCTGCTTAAAAACAACAGATTGTTTGAAGTATTTTTTTTCAACCAGACACTGAGAATTGTTCAAAATTCCCAGCAAAACTAGATGGGAACACAAAACAAGAGAGACTATCCGTGTTCAGGGGAAAAAAATAATGCAAACAAGGCTCGTTTGAGGCCATAGCTTTGCCCTGAAGTTGGCCAGACAAAACCATGCAGAAATCAATACCTCCTGAGGCAGGTTATCTCTCATTAGCAACTCCTGGTTCATTTGCTGCCTTCACACCGTCCCTCTCAGCCTCCCAATGACTCGCAACCCTTGGCGAATGAAGCTACCTTTCCTAAGAATAATGCCCTCGTACTCAGAAGCCAGAAGCCATCATTCTGCTGCTACTTAGGTGGAAGCCAGATGCAACGAAAGGCGGCTGCGAAGTGCATCAGTGCTCTGGTTTCTTCGCAGCCCTTACGGCCGGTTTACGGAGCGCTGAGGAGGCCCCTGTGGATTGCTGCTTCCACCCGTGCCATTGTCCAACGCTGCCGCGTGTCGGCTGGGAAGCAGCGACGCGAGAAATCCAATGCTAAAGAAATTCAAAACTAATGGTAAACAGGGCCATTCCTCTTTGTGGTTGATTTCTACTTAGCTGTACCTGCACATAAAAGAGCTATCAAAGAAAGCTATCTGTTACTTGCCAATTCAAAATGACTTCAGAAAGCAGCGCCCAAGCTTCCAGTGATAGATGTCCAACAAAACAACCTCCTAATCTCTGCAAATTGTTGGTAAGAGCTACATAAACCAGCCTGCCATCAATCTTTGTTCTCTTCGCCATAACTCAACTGGATGTACTACCTATAAGCACTTAGGAGAAACAACCGCAGTAAGCTGCTATGGAAAAAGTAAAGCCAGCACCACAAAATGGGAGCTTTGCTTCAGAAACGCAGCAACTGCGTTCTGCTGCTACGATACCGAGGGGAAGTACAAGGAAGGAAAGACAACTAATGCTGACAGCGGTCTGATTTTGCCTTCATCTCAAAACGTTTTCCCCTTTCCTACTTCTGACAAAAATAACTTCCCTGGATAAACTTGTAGAGACTTTAAAAAAAAAAAAAAAAAGTTAAATTAATCAATTAAGTAAAAAGAAAACCAAAGTCCCACCTACTGTAGCTGCCTGGCTCCAGGCTAGCTCAATGAGTGCTTAGTGTTGAGGTGTATTTAGTTTATCTAGAGTCCTTTGAAGGTGAAAGGGTTAATTCTTTAACCCTTTCACCTTCAAAGGACTCTAGATAAACTAAATTCAGCGGCAATGACCAGAGCTTCCAAATCCAAGGGAACGTCTTTGGGTTTTTGCCTACCAGCTGGAATATGAGCTAACATGAACTGATAGCTCCCTGCTAACAGACAGAAATGACTCCCAGGAGCAGGCACGGTGTGACTGGAGTGGTTCGATTGGTTAAATTAACTTAATTTTTACTGTGGATGGCCACTTATGCCTGTTTATTTCATGGGAGGATTTCATCTTTGCTGAGCTGTATTTTCTACGTACCAATTTTCTGTCTGACCTTGTCTCCTTTCATTTTGCAGAATTAGAATTCTAAAGTAAACAGCAAAACACCTATGATTTTGCATCAAATTTCTGCACTCATCTTCAAAGTGGTGACTGATTCAAGTAGTTAAAACTCTGCCAGCCGGTTTGGTCCGAAGGTGTATTAGAGAGATAATTCAGAGATCTTTTGTTTCCATGGCAAATCGGAACGAACAACGCCGAAATCAAGAGAGTTAAATCTATGGAAAAAGCATTACGGAGAAAGAGACAGGAACCGAACGGAGTCGGGGTCATTAAGCTATGAAGATAAAAATAATCAGATCTCTTGGGCTGTGACCCAGTGCCCAGCGAGGCACTGGAGGGGTGGGCTCGCTGCCTTCAGCCCCTCGGCGTACCTGGAGGAGACGCTGGCTGAGCAGCCACACGCTCCCCAGGAGGGCTCCAAGCAGATGGCTGCACACGAATAACGCTCCCTCATCACTTTTCCATGAATTGTCGAGCACTGCCATGCTAAACTTCCTGATCTCTCCAACTCTCCCTCAAAATTCTGGCAGGGAGAGTTAGCCAGGGATTGACATTAAATATATAACAAAGACTCTGTGCTGTGCAGGGGTGCCTCAGCCTGAGAAGCGTACGGGAAAAGCAGAGCAAATAACGCTTTATCGAACAGTGGTGCAAGAGGGCCCGGACAAGCCAAAACCCAGCTCCTCAGCTCAATTCCAAGCTCACCTTTCAAGCAGAAGTCAGCAGAAGTCAGCTCATCTCAGACAGTTCATGAAGACGTCTGTCAGACACGGGGAGTAAGAGAAGAAAGCTTCCGTAATCAAGGCCGTGATTAATTATTCCACACCACTTAATTCCGCCTTTTTTAGGCAGAGTTACTCAGCTGCCCTGACAGAAGCTGTCTTCACTTAGGGATTATTTTGTGAAGATTTATGAGATTACAGTAATCCTCCCCTGGCCAGTACATTTGTTCTGCAGTTACCTATTTAGAGACGCGATCGGCGGAGCCAAACCAATTTCTGAGGTGTGCCCGAGCGAAGGTTTCTGGGTGCTCACGGGGGGACGACGCAGAGCCCCTCTCGCACACAGGAGGCTCAGCAACGCCTGGTATCCTACCAACACGCAGGAGGTGACATTTCAAGACACCGCAAACATTTAAGCTGTCATTGAATTTGTTGTAAACTCTTTCATCGTCAGTCACAGCCTTCCTAAAAGCGAGGGACAGTGCACGCCGGGGCACTGTCGCTGCAGCCTCGCCACGCCGACCCCACGGAGGGCAAATGCAAGGCTCACGGCTTGGTGCTCGCTAGAACCTTTTTAAAATTTGAAATAAAAATTAAGGCGGTGTAATGTGTTAAAAGTCAGCTACGACTTTGCCAAAAACCAGTCTCAAAGTTCTATGGAGAGCTCTCTATAATTTTAAATTTATTAATGCTTCCTTTACATTGCTGGAACTATAGAACTGCTTTTACTGAACGGCTCATTTAACGTGAAAAATGTTCATGTAAGAAACAGCAACATCTACACTGAGGGATTTTAAAGGAATTTATCTTTAAAAACAAAGATGGTGGTTGAGAGACCTCAAAAGTTTTAGCTTTCCAGTACAGTTAAAGCTTGCTGTGCTAAATTCTCTTGGTATTTAACCTGAAATCTAGTTCTAGAAACATGTTATCCCTGTCTCTAAATCTATCCAAAATATCTGATCCACCTATCCACCAACAGTCACCCAGTGCCCAAACCCCTGCGTACCAAGGACGGGACCGCTTTCTCCTGCTTGAGGAACAGAAGGTGGAGACCCAGCACGGCGGCAGCAGAGCATGCCGGCACTCCCTGGATTCACAGCAAGACCCGTGGAAAGGTTGAACGTTTCTAGATAACTTCCTGAACGTTTCAATCATTTTCAATAACCCATTTTGGTCAGACGTTAGCATATCTTACATGGCAAAACAGCTACTCCATCTGTTCCACATGAAAGCCAAGGAACCTTCCTGATGTCCTCAGAGCATCTCCCGTGATTGCCTGTCCCCAGCTTTGGCCCCCAGTTCAAGGGAGAGAAGGTGGCGGGAGCTTTCAGGGCTCAGTCATTGCCCCCATTTCTTGTCTGGCTTCAGAAAAGGCAGATTGGTTTGCAAAGGCTTCAAAGACCCCCCCAAGCCCAACCACTCAGGCAAAATCTAAAAAAATAAATAATCACACTGAATTTCCTGTAATTTATCAGCATTAGAGCAGTTATCTATTTCTATGCTACTTCAACACATCTATTTGTTTCAGGTGAACAACAGTTGGTATTTTTACTACACTTATGTGGTAGGTGAGGTAGGGAAAGTGTGGTGCTGAGCTGTGCCTGCAGAACTGTTTCTGGATGAAGCAGCCGGTACCTATAATATTCTTATCCAAGGCTCCTTTTATTTTCCATTGATTTTTCTTCAGCAATGTCACTTGTGATAACAGATCCAGATCTTAGTTGACCTACATAATAATATTCCTAGTGCAGAACGCACACGCTGCTTTCCACTGTTTTTGCAGAACACGAATGTAAATGTACGGTTTGCTTGGTTATCATGCCTCTCCGAAGCTATCCAAATCAGCTTTGAACAAACGTTACAAGCTTGTCCAATTTGTAAGCCAAATTCACAGATCTTCACAGATTTTTTTTCCAGAAGTATACAACAGTTATAGGTTTATTATTTCATTTGAGGCATGAATCCTATTTTACCCTGACACTGAAGAGCTTCAATCTGTGGACACAGCCATCCCTGACCTAAGGGAGGAGGAGACAGCAGCTCTCCGTCAGCCCCTGTCAATGTTTATCAGTTTGTAGCAAGAAGTAAACACGGTTCCATAGGAAGAGAGATGCATCAAAATAATTTCAAGCTTTCTTCTTATTATTCTGTTACCTTCTAATTGCCATGAATTAATCTCACAAAATGACAGACCTCTTGTTGTCTCTTCTTGCTGCCTCATTCCTTCTTTCCCTAAAATTTAATAGCAGCCTCATCTGCCTGCCATTCCCCCAAAAGCTCAGGTCCATGCTTCAAACCAGACTTTAAGAAGCGTAAGAAAAACTTTGGTTAACCTAGCTGAATTGCAAAACCCATACAAATAATCCGGCTGTTATCCTAGAGCACACAGTGTGCAAAAGCAATCATTTTCATGGCTGTCTTTCCCCAGGCCCCCACTTCCATCCTGCTGGGGTCCCGAGCAGCGAGGCAGGAGGGCAGGTAAAGGGGCCCGTGTGCCAGGTGCTGGGTGCACAGCGGGCTCGTGCTGAGCAAAGCAAGGGGCAAGCGGGATGCTGCAGCCCCAGGACAGCAGCGTATCACAGAATCACAGAATCACAGAATTTCTAGGTTGGAAGAGACCTCAAGATCATCGAGTCCAACCTCTAACCTAACCCTAACAGTCCCCACTAAACCATATCCCTAAGCTCTACATCTAAACGTCTTTTAAAGACCTCCAGGGATGGTGACTCCACCACCTCCCTGGGCAGCCTGTTCCAGTGCCTAACAACCCTTTCGGTAAAGAAGTTCTTCCTAACGTCTAACCTAAAAATCCCCTGGTGCAACTTAAGCCCATTCCCCCTCGTCCTGTCACCAGGCACGTGGGAGAACAGACCAACCCCCACCTCGCTACAGCCTCCCTTGAGGTACCTGTAGAGAGCGATAAGGTCGCCCCTGAGCCTCCTCTTCTCCAGGCTGAACAAGCCCAGCTCCCTCAGCCGCTCCTCGTAGGACTTGTTCTCCAGGCCCCTCACCAGCTTCGTCGCCCTTCTCTGGACCCGCTCAAGCACCTCCATGTCCCTCTTGTAGCGAGGGGCCCAAAACTGAACACAGCACTCGAGGTGTGGCCTCACCAGAGCTGAGTACAGGGGGACGATCACCTCCCTAGAGAAGTACCTCCGTACTTCCAACAGGTTACTCCAAATTGCAGGCATAAGACTGGCAATGAGCCTGTCCTGTGCAGGCCCAGCCTCGCTCCCACACCGGTCTAGGCATGGCCTCTCTGGTTTTAGCGGGGAAAATCTCAGGGTGCTGCGGCAGGACGGCGGCAGAGGGGCACTCTGCAGGGCTCCCGGCACAGCAGCAGCCTCGCCACCACAGCTCTGATGGAAATAACCACGAAGCACATCGTAAAGGTCAGCTCCCGTGGATAGGCCCCGGGGTATCCCCCGAAGCCAGCTCCGGCCGTGCGTGTCCCTTCCCTCTCCATGCTCCAAGAGCAGGAGAAAGATTAAAATGTCACAGTAAATAAAGCCACGGGCTCACAGGCACTGGATTGGAGTGACGAGCCTGAAGCCCGTTCCCTGTTTCCAGCACTTTATCCGAGTTATTGGTATTCAGCTCATGATCCAATGGACATTTGGTGAGTTCAGAGCCCTGCGCACTTAGGGGCACCGAGAAAAAGGCTTCCCCAAAACAACCCCCAGCACTGGCCATGCAGCTAAACACTGGAGAGGTGAGGCACAACAAACACCGAAAAACAAATTGCCAAAGAGTTCAAAAAACTGGTTTTATGCATACATCCGGACCTGTTACAACTGTGTCGGCTGCAGCCAATAAATCTATTTCCTCACCGGGAGAGCACCAGAACGGTGGCACCAACCTGGGGCCGAGCAGAGCCAAAGCACTGGGAGAACAGGAGGAAACGATCAGCTGCCATCACCCAACGCTGTGCCGCTGGGGAGGAGAGGTGCCGAGGGGGAGAAAGCAATTTACAAACAGCAGAAAAAGAACACGTTTGCCAAACCAACGCATACACCTACTACAATGCAGAAACGTAAATCCATCTCTGCTCCTTACCTTGGCATTTTCTGTCCTTTCTTGTAATACTTACAGAGCATTCTCTGCCAGTGATCTTGTTTGTTTTAATAAAGAAGTCAGTAATGAGAACAAAATCCCGTGAATCAAATGTTGACTCAAAACTGAAGAGAAATTCCCATGGGCAAATCTTTTCAGTTCTCTGTCAGCATGACTAATTCAATTAACACCAGCCAGAGGAAGATTATGTAAAGCCGCAAAGCTATACGTATGTATCTGTACGTATATAATGGAAAGGTTACAGGATGAGGAACGCTCTTTGTTCCAGGTAGGAGCTGTACGTTTTGTACTTCATACTTTAATTACAGCTACAAAAATCCAGCTGTGCCTCGAGAACTTTTCTAAAGACAACAAATATTCATCAGCTCCCGACACAAACACTGCTCAGGTGCAGCTTTGCCGACAGAAAACGTCTTTACCCAGACTCCAGCAGCCGACCGGGCCGCAGCCGCCTCCAGCAAAGCGCCGAGCAAGGCTCAGCCCAGCGCCCGCACGGGGGCCCAAAACCAAGGAGCACAGACACACGGCCACCACAGACAGACACACGGCCACCACAGACACA
>CM021742.1:20442692-20548917 GCA_011075105.1 Heteronetta atricapilla | reverse complement strand
ACACACACACGGCCACCACAGACACACACACGGCCACCACAGACACATGGGGACATGGCACGGATCACGGCCACAGAAGGAGGCCCGGAGAGCAGTGCACACGGCGGGATCTCTCCTATGCCGTGGCTATCACTTCATAGAGAATGGTGTAAATAATAAGGCCTGAGAGGGCAAAGAATGTTAATTAGAGAAGCAGGCCCACCAAAGCGAACAGCAGCGTTCGGTGCTTGAGGCTTTATGGGTGCAGGTTCCTGAGGTCGCTGCCTCGTAGGGCCGGTCCCCAGATTTCCCTGCACTGCCGTTTTTATTGCAAGTTTAACTCCAGCGGTTGTTTGCAGCTTTCAGACCCACGTGATAGCAAAGTTTTGGAATCCTCTGCTTTCATTTTTTTCAAACTTAAATCATCATTAGACGCTGCTTGAGCAGTTACCTTTACCTGTTAATCAGTAACTACACTCTTGCACAAAATACAGCAGGAAATGACAACAAATCAGCTCTGCTTTCAATACACCGCGAAGCCTCCAGCCTTCACCTTTCTTTTTCCTCGGTAGTAATTCCAACTCTTCATAAAGCACAGGGAAGAAAAGCCACTAGAAAATCAAGGGAGTGGAAAGGAGCTTGTCTTGTGGCTCAGCCATGCAAGGAGAGAATTGAGGACTGCCCTTGACAGACTTTTCCAAAGACTTCACAAACCCGGAGCACAATGAAGCCTATCTAGGCAGTCAGAAAGTTATTGGATGAGAAAACACCTCCTTGCCTTTTTCTTGGACTTGAAAATATGGAGGTTTAAAAATCCACCACCTACAGAAACTCCTCGGCCACCTGGATATGAATTAATACCTGAAAATGGGAACTGAAATGAAATGAATGTGAATTCCTGGGTTAGCCAGTCCAGGCAATCTGTCTGGTTTCATTTCAGAACCCAAACACATCACGGCGACCTCTGTTCTGCAGACAGCGGGACGTTACACAGCTAGATAGGTCTAAGAATACGGAAAGTTTTCGGAACAAATCTCTCTCTTTTTCCTTTTTTCTCTTCTTTCTCGTACAAAGCAGTGAAATTTCCTGCCTTGAGTCTCGCTTCAGGCTAATTTAACATTCAAGATCAGCCAAAGCAAATCAAAACTTCTTCATCAACATGCATTGAGAAAAGATGAAGTTCCATATTCACGCAATTTCTGCCTGAAAAACGAACTTACAGTAAAAATAATATACTTCTTTTTTATCAATGTGTGAATTAAGGCTAACTAAAGCTTAAAACTCAAAATAAAATGCAAGTTAGACAGCCATACGGGTAGCTCCTGAGCTACAAGACGAGGGTCGGTGCATATTGTAGTGCAGTGGGTTTTGCACAGAGCACCGTGCTTGACCCTGCCCGGTGCCCCCTCTAACAGCCACAGCTTTGCTGCTCTACCCCATCCTCCAGGAGGACCCCAAGGCCACGAACTGAGGACACGTGGAAGCCTAAGCGTGAAGTAAGCCTACTTTGCTCCGACTCCACCCTCAGGGAAGCTGAAACAGCGCAATGAAAAATTTCATTGACTTCTTTTGACCTTAACCAGCTTTGGAATACGCCATAAAGAAACTTGGCCAGAGCCCTGAATTTAATCTGCGTCAGAGCTTCAGATTCAACATCCAGCTCTCCCAGTGCTGGGTACTGAACCAACGCCATCGCTGCTGGATTGGAAGCAGCCCAAGGATGCTCAGGAAGACACACATCACGATATTGTAAAACTTGTGAAGTTTTGGGGGAGTTGCCTTGTTTTTTTTTCCAGTTTTAATTATTATTTTGAACATAGGGGCAACACTTGCACTAGGAAACCTTCCAGGCAGCGGGCTGAACCAACTGGGTGGTCAGCACACATGTTATTATTTAGAGAGCAAGTGAACATGCCATGCGCACACACACACAGATTTTGAGGGAAAAGGGAACAGAAGCCAGGAAGTCCCCACGCGTCACGGCGCAGACCGTCGCTGCAGGATTTCCAACTGCAGCTCGTTGAGGAATGCTGCCACTCTGAGCCCCTTATGCACGTCTATCCTCAACGGGAGCAAAGGTGAATTTCTAGAGTGGTTTTTTTATTCACATCCTTGAAGGAATAATGAATACATAAATCTGCGGAGGGGAACAACATTATGTACAGCTAAAACGTAAGCGTTAGAGTGCCTTATGCAACAGACGGCCGTAAAAGGTTGTCAATTCCTTGAGATAAACGTTGCGTCCTTTACCACTGCACAACTTGTAGGATATTCAAGGCAAGCACAAGGATAGACTCCCTCAGACTCTGTGCAAAGCTGCAGTCTGTGGGAGAGGAAGCTCGAGTCCTTACGGCAGGTCTGGATTTTATCTGGTGCTTCTTCAATTGCTGCTTCCTTCCACCAAGATGCGATCTTAGGGCCACTCTGCCCTTCGTCTTTGCAATGTCTATTTGATTTGTTTCAGAGTAAATCATTTATGGTAGATTTAATTTCTTGGAACAGATAATGAGTTCAGCTAGATATGGATCCTTTCATTTAAAAGTCTGCTTTGCAATTTAATCAGCCTCTCAGCCACACCACTAGCTTGAAAGCAACATGGGATGGTTGTACTGGGGAAACACAAAATACACAAAGTAGACAAAAGTTAGATTAATTATTTTATCAGAAACACTGAGCTGCTCTCTATAATCAAATTGAACTGCACTGCTCCATCTCCACCAACTCGTATCCCTCCAGGGAAGATTCCGTCTCTGTAAACAACACCGGGGGCTGGCTGGTGGCTGAAAAATTGCCTCCATCCCCTCCCCGACCAGGCCCGTTCCCATCCTGCAGCACATCCTGTCCATGTGCGGGACATCAGGACAGAAAGACCGTAATTTGCAGAGATTTCCAATTCCTAAGCTTCTTAAGAAACGCTTTCTGGATGATGTGACATGACATTCAGACGCTGCCACGATCAGCAGCGAGGGCAGCAGGAGCTTCGCCTCTCGCTGTGCTGGGTGACTGCAGCCTGGGGGGGGACACACGGCAGGCTCCTGTAGCTCGAATCCTCCCGCTCCTTCTGTTATGAGCAGTGCTCAAGGTACAGAGATCCTCTCCTGCCTCACCTGCCTTGGGGCTGCCATCCACGGCCACATCCAGCCCCGCTCACAGGGTACAGCACAGAGCAAACCAACACAGTCATCCTGCCTAGGCACTGTGGGTTTGTAGCAGGTCTTCTTCTTGATACCTGAACTCTAACACGTTTGCAGATAGAAAAAACAAACAAACACAATATTCATCGAGAGCAATCACACATCTATCTTATTCCCATTAGCATGTTCTTCCTGGTATCCTCCCAGTGACTGGGGGTTTTCTGATGAACACAGAAGATCTGGATCAATGGAGACGGGAGATTTAGTTATAGGGAAAGAGATTCCCTATAGGAACCCTGCAGAAATTCCACGTTCAGGAGTAAAATCATTCGTCAGATTTCATTCTTGCTCCCTTTCCTGCCAATACGTTTCCACATGTGACTAAGTTCCATTCTGCTGCCAATCCATTTTCTCGTTTTATCTCTGTAGAATACGTCTCCTCGAGTGTTTACATAAAAATGATTTAACCGGTAAGAGAATGCATCTATGCAAAGGAGAACGGTATAACAACACCTTACTTAATAATCTGGAAACGAGCAATGTATGGCACCGTAAATGATGACTGAACAGTTTCCCCTTAAACATATTTGATTTAGGGTTGGACGCTTAGAAGATGAACTGACAGAATCAAATGGCTTATCTCACTGTGTGTATGTCATTTTTACAGAAGAGTTAATTTTTCAAGAAAAACATCAGCTGCCAAAGCAATGAGACATTTAAACTTGATAAGGATGTTTAAAGGCCCACAAAGAAAGCTTTCACCGTTCAGCTCTAATAGGATTAGAAACCTCTCAAACGGCTCCACGAGCTGGAGCTGTGCCCTGAATGAGGAGGAAGCGCCCCCGGACCCCGTAAGAGCCGTTTGCAACCCAGCCCGCTGTCGGGCACGGGGCCGGGCTCCTGCTCCCGCAGCCCCCCGGGGCCCTGCCGCCCCCGGCCTGGCTCCACCGCAGCCTCCTGTGCCGTGCAAAGCCTCCTGCCGAGTTCCTTTCTGCACACACACTTCTGCCAGTTTTTACGGTTGGATTCCATCAGAAGGAGGTACCCTCAACACACAAGCTCTAAGTTTTCCCAACTCATGCCGCGGCGGTTTAGAAACCACGGGGGGATAGCAGCACTAAGCTCTTCATCTGCCCAAGTCCTCGTCATGTCCTGGGAAACCCATCGAGCGCCTCTCTTGTTTTCTGTCTCTAGCAGAGGGATGCCCGCTGACATCCCAGAGGAAGCGATCAGGCCATGAACGAGGTCATTTACGCGCCTGGACATTCATGTATACGCACAGGGAGTTTCAGGCTGCAGCCTGAGGATCTAGAAACGAAATCAGGATTTTGGCTTCCCAAACTGACGAACATACAAACAGTGCACTGATGACCTAAATGTTGGGGAGGAAAACCACTAACTTAAATGGTATAAATCATTCCCTCTTTGCATTTGAAGGGACATTCAAAGAACACCTGTGGGACTGGAAGGGAACAAAGTGCTCCTTCCTTCACGTTAGCATGTTTCTACCAAAAATGGTAGGAGTTTTCTAAAACGGAGACCTGACTTTGGGTGTTGTTGTTTATCTTCTGTGATCCCTCACCAGCATGCAAATAAAACCACTCTTCCTGAATGCCCCTAATGAAGCCTGCGAGTTGTTACCTGTGATCTCTGAGGATTTACTTGAATCAGCTCTGAGAAGCGTTTTGTCTTCATGCAGCATGCAGACCTGAGAAGGCATGTTTCCACCGACTGGAGAAGAGCTAACGCTACAACGCAAAGAATTATATTCACAGCAAGCAATCCAAGTTAAAACGACCACGAGATCACCGGCTGTGCTGTAGGCTGCAGTTGGAGCAGGAGCAAGAAGCCAAAGAAAACCAGAGAGGCAAATGCCTGTTAACAACGACCGGGAAACGGTGCAGAAGAGGGGCCGCTACTGCTGCAGCCAGCAGGACTGCTCGCTCAGCCCTCCAGTTACACCGAGTTATCACTAACTAACCTCCCTCACTGACTCAGTTGGTCTTTTCCAGCTGCTTCGTGTCCAATTTGCTTTTGTTTCAAGCCTGCTTTCTCCTGGGCAGACCTGGCCCCACCACTTCTCTGGTGCAGCAGGGAAGCCCCAGCTCACACCCACCGTTCTCCCTCCAGCATCTCCGCGGTACCCCTGCTTTTGGCAAGTAGGATCCTTCCTGATGATGCTTCCTCTCCTCCTAAAATCCTCTTTAAACTATTTTAAGAACTTGTGTCTGGAAGGAACGATGGGCGGCAATACCATGCACCGCTCCGTGTACAATCCAGTCAGACTCAGAGCTTGGCACGCTGTCCTCTACCATCTCCTTCTTCATCTCCCTAACAAACGCATCTCCTTTCTGTCTAGTTTGGCCATCAATTGATGTCCTGGAGTGCTGACGGCGTGCCAAATTACATGTCCGTGGGGCACAGCCTTATTAACGAGGCACGGTGGGTTTATTCCTGGTGATCCCCAGAGCAGGAGCTGGCCTTACGCCACTGCAGGCCACTCCTGCATCCCTCCCTCCAGGCAGGAAGGCGTATCGTGAAAGCACCCGCGACTGCAGCACAGAAAACCTGACCTTTGCTCTTCCTTTTACATCTCCTGTGCTTCCTGCTGAAGTGCTGGGGGTACAGGTGCGGCTGGGCAGCCTGGCACCCACGCTCTTTCCACAGAAGATGCTAAATTTGACAACCTAATTAGTTCTCCTCTGACAGAAAAAGAAAGGCTAAAGACTACACGTCTGTAAGAGATACGAAAAATCACCTGTTTTTAATCTGAGAGACACTCAGACATGGTGCCTTAATTGACGTGGTGTCAGCTGCTGCAATTTGCAAATGGAAACATTTTATTTCCAAGACCCACAGTATCCCTTACCCATAAAGCTACCTTTTTTGAAGTTGGAAGGCTATTCATGGGACTGAAAGATGTTTTTCCCAAGTATGATATATGCTTTGACAACTGCAGACTTCCTTACATGCTAGAACGCCAACGACCAAATCCGTGAGCCCTTATTGCCAATTAGCCTTCATGATTTTCCTCTAATTAATTTAGCCTAGCAACCTTTCCATCTCCAGCCACAGTTTCCAACGCTTTGCAGTAAGTCGCGCTGATGCGGTGACAGCGCTGATCTTTGTCCTAAACCACTTCCCCCAGCCATACACTGGATCATGAGAAGCAGGACATGAGGATAATTCATTTCTCTCTTAGGCAGACTTATTAACTCGGATGTTCTCCCAGGCCGTTCTAAGTACGGCTCTTACAATAATGTGACTCTTTGGCTGATCATGTCATTACCGTATACTTTGCCTTGGAATAGTTAAGATTTTGCACTTTTCTGATCTTGTCTCAAAATCTGTGGTTTCCTTTATGGCTATTATTTGCATATTTTGAGCTGTCGGCCAGCCCTTCACCAGATTAATTCCTTAGCAATGCTCTTTTCTGTAATGCAGCACACGACCAGGCTGTACCACAGTAAACAAGCCCGGAGATAAAGCGTGCCCGTTAACCTTGACAAACAACTCGGTCACCGTCTTTGCTTCAGAAATAAACACACCTAGGGAACTGTTTGAACGTTCCCCCTTTTCCACCCGGTCTGTGTCGCTCTGGTTTCACACACAGGGCTGCGACACGCACCCCTTGTGAACACGGCCGCCCGCTGCCCCGCGCCACCAGCACTCCCTGTCGTTACGCTGCGGAGGAGCTCTTGGAGACACAGGGTGCTGTAATTAATCCACATTAGAGTCTTTACTTCTGGAGCAGAGAGGAAGGGAAGCTGTAAAGCTACATCATCATACGCCTGGTGCTTAGAACTGAAAGCTGAACTGGAGGCAGGTCCCATCAGGAGCCTCCTTGGCCAACAGCCCTCAGCCAGCCCCACACCGCTGCTTCCCAGACAGCGCTCGCTGGCTCCTGCAGCTCCAGCAGCACGACCGAGCCCTGCCCAGGGACGGGATCCTGCTATGGATTTGCCACGGCAAGGAACATCGCCACACAGACCGGCTGGTTAACAAGGAGAGAACGGGAGAGCCCCTCTCGCATGGGGATCAATCCCAGCACAGCCGTTCAGCTGCGCAAAGGCCACACCTGCAAATAAGCTCCCAACACCTGACGCTTTAAACCATTTTTGCCATAGGACAGGGTAAGAAAATTCCTGTGTTCAAACCCAGCTAATACACCCCTGCACATTCATGTAGGAAAGAGAAAAGCAGCGGAAGTACTAATGACACCAAAATTACCTCTCTCCTATCTCCGGTGTTTATGCTACCTACCTCCTTTTTAATAAAAATACGGCACTAAAGCTTAATCAATAGTGTTCTGCTTTAAGAAAGACTTTCTGAAGCTGCAAGAACTGCACAGGTTCTGCTTTGAACCCTGCTAGAATTTGAGCAACAGTAAAAAGAGTGTGTTTTCTTTTCTGTGCTAGGGAGGTCACTGAAATTTCTTAGGAAACAGCAACTAACAAACATGATTTTATTTTATTTTTTTACATGCGGTTCAGGCCTGAGCCGATGGAGGCAGGCTGCTGTTGGCAAAACTGGGTTGTGGCACAGCGCCAAGCTACCACAGCCGTGCAGCTCCTCCCAGGGCAAGCAACTGCTTTATTGGCCTTTTTAATTTTTATTTTTAATTCCAGAATGACAACATCCGTGTTCCACATTTCCCAGTGAAATCTGAGGAAATGGCTAAAGATGGCCTGGGGGATGCCTTTGCTGTCAAGCTAAAAGAGTGGCTGTTTGGACACTGAAGTTCCTGCTGCCCTTAATCCAGAATCACAAATGCAATGAATGGAAAAAGGGACAAAGGAATACGGCATGGCTTTAAAAAGAGGTGTTGCTTTTAATGAGTTTTGAAGTTCTCAAGAAACAGGATTGTAAATTGCTGGGCTGACTTGTGCTGGAACTTCATCTCACGTATTTGTTCTTGGAAAAGACTGAGAAAAAAAAAAAGCATCAAAGAAGTCTCGAGTGAAGCAGCATTATTTGCCAGAGCCTCAAGAGGCAGAAGACTAATAAAATTTTGCAAAGCACTCAAAAGTGCTAATTGCTTTTTTAGTGCATCTCGCAGAGCGGTGGCATTATAGGGCATCTAAGTGTGAAGAATCTGGAGAGGGGCTACACTGGCTGAGAGCCTCTGTAGATTTTTTTCAAAAGATGTTTACTCCAAGGAACAGCTTGTGTACTCCATGCTTTGGCTGCGACTTTGTGATGCTGCTTCTCTGTCTTCCCTCCTGATGTTAATAAATAAGAGTTATTTGATTACAGCAATTGGAGGTTTGAGATGAGTTCTGGCGGTTATGAATACGCACAACAATGAAGAAATGAACTCATTCAGGGAATCACTAAGAGGTAATAGAAGCTGGGAATATCCGAGTTCAAATTCATCCTGCTTGAGGTAAACAGGACTCTGTTCTTATCGCTCAGCCTGAGCTGGCGGAATAAGACCAATTTTAATAAACCAATGTCCAAACAAAGCACATCTCATCCCAAACCCCAAATAAATGTTCTTCTTCTATAGAGCAGCAGGCTGAGAACAGAGATGAGTTATTTATCAAAGTGAATGGTGTTACTCTCCGGGAGCGTGACTCCTTCTGGGATTTTGTCTCTGATAAGACATCACCAGGCTGCTGCACTACAGCTCCAGAGCTTCAGCTTTCAGGGCTGTCAATCTCCTACCTTACATGAATGCCGAGGCCAAAGCGTGGAGACAACTGTTCCAGGCAGGATTGATTTCTGTGCATACAGAGCAATTGCATCTCCAATCAATTTTAATGGAAACCACGCAAGCTCAGTACTTTGGAAAAAATCAAGGCACTCCGGTTCCTTTATATAGATTCAGATGTCCAAATACAAGATTTCAAGTGGGATTTGGTTTTGACATTGCAATAGTCAGATATGAAAAAAGCAATCACAAAGAAAAATAAAAGCAAACTTGGCAAAAGGCATATGCTGCAGAAATGAAGGTCGTTTCTTAACCAGTCTACACATTATCCACCAGTGATACACCAGCCGTATAATCTTAATTATAGCTAGCAGAAGTTTTTAGTCAATCTGTCTAGACTTTCTTTTGCCTGGCTACAAAACTGGCTTTAAAAGAAATATATAAACAGTAACAGAGTCAGTGAGAATCTGCTAAAAAAAGCTTCCTGCTGTTTAACATCTTCATCCTGCAGTCTTCCTAAAACATGGTCACGTAAGTGAAATCCTTCATTTTTTAAGCAGGAAAGCTACTCTATTTTGGACTCCTGCACCACAAGCTCAGTTGATTTCCTGATTGCTGGTGCAGATCTCCACCCGAAGGCATCTCTTCTAGAAACATCTGATCAACACAGCTCAACGTGGGCCTTGTCGATGCCGATCATTAGAAATAACCATAACTAACTACCGCCAAGCTTTTGGAGTATGCTGGCTCGGTCACGCTTGGTTTGTAAAGGCCTTTTAGCCAACGCAGTTGTACCACTGATGCCACAGTGCAAGGGCTTAGGTAGGGGAGATTGAGAGCAAAGCTAGGACAGTAAGATCCACTGGCCCTCTGGGCTGACGCAGGAGCAGCAGGGAGGACAGAAGGCTGCCGAGATGCCGAGCTGGGCAGGGCACAGCCACCGCTCTGCTCGAGTCTCAGCCGTGTCCCTGGGGGGCTCCTGCAGCAGCAGAGCAGCTCGGGGCCAAAGGACAGCTCTGGGGGTGCTTACAAAGAGAGAACAGAGACCTAAGGAAAAATACATACTAGGCTGGAAAAGGACAAAACACAGATATAAGATAAAATGAAAGTTAATTAAAGGGTCAATTAGACATATGGATTAGTGAAATTATGGGAGAAACAAAATACATTCAGGGAATTAAATCATAATTTCTCTCTAACCAATGCTTAAATAGAATATTTTCTTGATTGCAGCCTGAGATAACAACTTCCAGACTTCTTGCGTCTGGATAAAGTCTACTGCAGGGCAGCGACCTGAAAACGCCAATTATTCTTCCAGACAGCCACTTCCCTTACAACATCAGAGCCAGGCCATTAGCAGGGACATGCTGGCACCAGGACAACGAGCAGGGCTGAAGCGAGCTCCCAGCCCGCGAGCTGAGCCCACACCAGCAGTGCGTTTTGTTCTGCTCAGACGCTGCTGAAGGCCCGTGGCCCCCCCGTGGCCCTGGGGTCGGCGTGGTGCCGCCTGCCCCGGCTCTGCAGGAGCACCACTGAGCACCCTTGCAGCTGGGCTGGCAGCTCCTGGCTCTCTCATTGTGGTGTCCGTTCCTGACGTTGCACCATCAGCAGGAGCACACGGCTCTCACCCTCGCAAAGCAGCACCAGGACAGACCGGCACCAAAGCCCAAGAACATTTTCCCCTTGGAAATCAGATCAGGATAGCTCCCAGCCCCGTGCACGGCAGTGCAGCAGCATGACCCGCTCTGAGCGGCTCCATCAGCGCATTTAAGTCCCCCAGCGGGCTGCCTTTGCTCGCTCAGGAGAGGAGCTGCAGCCCCTAAGGGACCCCGACTGCACCAGCTTTTCCTGTAAGCGATGCACACTGAGCAGACTGCAGAGACAACACACGTGTCTAACCTTAAGCAGAACATCTTATTTTAAAAACAAATGCAGAATACAGATGCCTGGTCTCTGTCATACCTGTGCTCTTCCAGACAAACAGCAACCTAGCAAACTGTTGCCATTTATCACTGGGAGACAGCTTCAATGTGCACTGCAGCATCCAGTGTTAGCACAAGATCTGATTCAAATTTCATGCAAATATCTGCATGTTTGAGTTGCCTTTCTCTTACCCAAAGTTTAGCCTGTTTCATCTTCAAGTTTACACAATGAAACACATCCTAAGTCTTTGTTGTTGCTAATGGTGGGAGCAGGGAGCACAAAGCCCCGCGACTTACACAGAGCAGCTTGCTGCTGTCGTGCCAGACAGGGTGCTGCTGCCTGCAACACCCGCAGCACCACACCACACAGAACCGGCCCTGAGAGAGGGAGCAGTATTGTCAGCATGAGGTTTTTGTTAAATTAAAAAAGGTTCAAAAAGTGTTACAATAATGCCAATAATTACAGTAATAGACTCTATTATCAACGTTAGACAGCCTTCTGATTCCTCATGGACTGAAAACATGGCTACTGAAACTCCAAAGGGAAAGGAAACGGAACAGGCTGCTACACATATCTGTATCTTCACAGTCCTGACTACATGTGTAAACCACTCAAAATGCAGTACTGCATGTTCTCTGCTAAAATAGCTTGTTGAATATGCAACCCTGTCCTACAACAAGTAGTCCAGGTATTTCAAACACTGTCTTGATAAACAAATTCCCTAAGAACACGCGAGAAAAGAATATAAACTTCACTGATCATAATCAATGACGTACCTGCTGTGCTTTTGCCAAACGGAGTACATATACCAGCTTTTTTCTCTTGTGGATCTTTTTTCAGCACCAGGAGGCTGGTCTAAGGAAGGTTTAGACGGCTTCAGAGCCAGGCTAGAGAATATTTCTAGCCTGCCCATGATATCCCTAGCATTGCATGAGTGCCATCTTCCCTAAGTGCAAAGGGTTCAGGCCGTTTGTCATCCTCTGGTGTCTGAGGAAGGGTAAGGAATGAAGAGTGCAGGGGAGGCTGCATGATGGAAGATGCATCTTAGAATTATTTATGTGCTGCTACTCCCCCATGGCTATGAAAGCTGTTCTTTGCATCAGCACAAAGTGAAAAGGGACTGTGAAGTATGGAAGGTACAAGGCGAGGCAATATTTTGTATTTCCTCCTGGGATGTGGGATTTCAATGACAGAAACGGGAGTAACTTGCTGCATTAGATTATATATTACCTTTCAGATGCAGAACTGCATTTAGAACTGGTCCAAAATGATGTTCCAACAAATTTATCCTACTTTGCAAAACAGACATGTCCCATGAGAAAATCTCAGTGTAATCATAATATTTCTATTTTCCACGGGGAAAGTCAAAATGACAGCGGGGGCTGCCTCTGCAGAAGGTGTTTGTGAAATTCATTTTATTCCTTCAGGAAAACTGACAAGACACTTCGCACCACACATTGGAATAGGCACCAGAGGCGGAGGTGAAACAGAGCCAGGCTTCGCAGTTCCTGGTTCTCCCCCTGGGTAGGCTGGGAGGCTGAAAAAAGACGCTGTGAAAAGCAAAGGCGCTCGGATGCGATCATCTAGGAAGCCTGGTTTCACTGTCCTCCAGCAATAAAATTCTTTCTAAAGTCCCAAAGTACTTTTTTTAAAAAAAAAAAAAATCTCATCCTCAAGAAGTTTTAAGTTTTCAGAATCAAAGTCAGTACTGTTTCTGAAATTGTTAATTTTTTTCTTTTGTGAAATAAATATAATTTTCTAGCCCACTCTCTGTGGCAAGTCTTCCTTATTCATAGAATTTTTTTCCTGCTGTGACTCAATCTTTCCAGCCCCAGCCACTTCTATCAACTTTCATTTTATGGCTTTTCATCTCTCCTTCTCCTAATAGTTACACCTGTCCTGCTGTTTCCACAGACTCCTTCCTTCCTCTTATTGCTCAGTATGTCCACGCTCTTCTTTTGCCCCACTACCGCTCGTCCCCAAAACATCAGCTTTTGAACTTCAGTATCACTTCCTCCCCAAGCTTCTTAAAGCACATTAACATAGCTTTTCTCCCTTCCCCTAATGGCTCTACCACCTCGGTTGCTGTTGCAAATTTCTACTCTTCGCAGCTGAAGATGGATGCTGAACATGGAGGCTGCTGCTTCTGTTTCTGCTTCACGCCGCTGTCTTTACCAAGGGGGTAAAGACACGGTATAAGAAAGATGTAAAAGTGCCAGGGAAGGTCCAAAAGAGGGCTACTAAGATGGTGAACAATCCTGTGGGGAGGATGTATGATGAGGGGCTGAGGTCCCTGGGTTTGTTCAGCCCCGAACAGAGCAGGCCGAGGGGAGGCCTCATGGCGGCCTGCAGCTCCCTCATGAGGGGAGGCCTCATGGCGGCCTGCAGCTCCCTCACAGGGAGCGGAGGGGCAGGCGCTGAGCTCTGCTCCCTGGGGACAGCGACAGGACCCTAGGGAACGGCACGGAGCTGGGACAGGGGAGGGTCAGGCTGGGGGCTAGGGAAAGGGTCTGCACCCAGAGGTGGTCGGGCACTGGGACCGGCTCCCAGGGACGTGGGCACGACACTGTGCCTGATGGAGTTCAAGGAGCATTTGTACAATGCTCTCGGATGCATGGTCTGATTTTGGGGTGCTCCTTTAGGGACACAGGAGTTAGACTCAATAATCCTTGAGGATCCCTTCCAACTCAGGAACAGAATCTATGATCTATGACCCTATGAATTGTATGATCTAGAATTCTATGATTCTATGAAATCAATGTATCTCTCGGTGATGTATTTCTGTGCTTTACAATAACAAAGACTTAACCGATCACTTATTTTCATCTGATCCACAAGATACATTTCACAACCATGAAAGCAATGTTTTATTAAATTTGGGGTAACATTTTTAAAAGATGCTGACAGTTATTTCTTTAGTAACAAGACTTGCCCATTTCAATTTTATTCTGTTCCTTGAAAAGCAATCTCCAAATGTTCAATAAATGCCATAAAAAGGCAGATATTTATCATTAAAGTGACTTATGCTGTAACTGTGACAACAGCCTGTTACAGCTATCCAATAATAGTTAAATTCTTCTTAGCCAAGAAACCAGCTGTGTGAGATCATTTAAGAGGACAGAATGCGAGTTTCTGCATGTATCAGCATGGAACCGGTCTCAAATTTCACATAAGCAGACACCAAGGTAATCATAGTGTCATATCTATCTCCTTCCCTCTCCCCAAACTCTATTTTATTGATTTTACATGAGTCTATTTGAGAAGGAAGAATTACTCAGACCCCTGCTAGTTTCATCTCAGAATTACAACACTATTTGGGCAGACAGGTGTCTGATGCTGCAGTATTTTTAGGCATCGAAACCATGTGCTCCTAATTCCCACCAGCTTCAGGACCTTCCTGAACAAGATCATAAGAACCTTATAAATCTATACCATGTATTTATTTTCAAATGATGACAAAAGAGGAAAATACACATATCATATATATACCAATGCTTGGATTATTTTTTAACACAAATTATTTAATCTCTTGCTTCTACTTGGTGCCGATATTACCTATGTAGCCAACAGAGAGAAACAGATGCTTCCAAAGGGCACCTCAGATCTCATCACTCTTCACTTCTACACAGGGAACTAACCCAACTATCTCAGGAGCTCTGCTGCGCCTCAGGTAGGAAGACGCGTTGCTAAAGAGATGAAGATTGCATTCACCAAGTTTTGATAACCGGGGTCCAGAGGGTTTCTCAGCATTGAAGTCAGGCAACGGAGGTGTTTCAGCCAATATCAGTGAAGCCAGAAGTCCAACCACCACCTTAAGGACATCACCTGTTCCCTCCTCTAAACAACATCACTTCTCACAGCAGCTACTCAGAAAAGACATCAGCACAGCCCAAAGCGTGCAACAGCAGCAGGTTCACTTTGCACAAGTACGCTTTGCTTTGCATGCTGCTTATTCTTTCCCATTATCAGGATACCATTAAACTCAAACTGCAATCCAAAGCCCCCTTGAGGATAAAGTCCAGTGCATCTTCTACTAGATCAGTTACAGCTAAAAGAAAATCCTTCTGTAAATTATTCGTAATATTTCTGTTGGCAAAGAATGAAACAAATCTCTGTTCATGGAAGTTAAACTGGCAGCCAGGAGATGCAAGGCATTTTCACTAGCTTCTGAAACGGGAATTTTAGTGTTTTTCATTATCTGACAAGATTTCATATGAGAATGCTGTATACTCTAGAAATCACGCTACTGCAGCTTTCACACCTCTATAAAAACCACAAGATCTTGGTAATGATCTTACCATCATCTTACCACCAGTACAGGACAGAATATATATATAAAAAAAACACAGAATAGCTTGGATTGGAGGGACCTTAAAGATAACACTAGTAGTATGCCATCTATTAAACCCGACAGACTGCAGCACACAACATGAGTTGGTGCAACATTAGAAATTTCTCAACTTTTTTTCTGAAATGCCAAAACATTTGTGACTTGACAAAACATAGGAAGGAAAGTAACAGTTTTCATATTTAACGTAACGTCACTGAGCACCAAACAAGACAGATGCATGAATGCTTGGGAAAACAGAAAGAAAAATGGAAAGCATTTGTCAGCAGTTTATATATTTATCTTTGTCGTATTTGATCCAGGCTCACTAGAAAATAAATAAACGCCACTTCCATTGCGAAGAATAACCATTTAACGTAACCGAAGGCAAATGCACCAAACAAACCCTCTGCCCAGCACTGAAGGCTGTGGCCCCGCTGGGAGATGCTCGTTCCTGGATGACAGCACCGCATCCACACGCCGAACACGGCCCTGAGAACGGCTGCCTCCTTAGGACAGCTTGCAGACTGCGCTTCAAAACCACATTTATAGACCAGTTTGCCAACACCTCGGCTCAACCCTTCGCTCTGGCTGAAACACTACACCAAAAGGTTTCTGCCCCTTTGCTTCCAGCTGAGAGATTCAACGAGCGCAGTTTGCGAAGCGCTATTCCTTCAGCTACATACGGAGCCGTTGCGGTGGACAGAACACCTCAGCCCGCTGCTTTCAAAGCAGTGACTCGGGCAAATGGACATGGGAACAGTGGCTGCTAAAAGTTGGATCCTGTTAGCTGTCACAAAGAAGAGAAACCACAAGTCATCCATTTCGGACAGCTCCCGGCTGTGTACCTGCTGCAGCAGCCGCAGCACCCTCTCACAGAGCTGCTGCTGGCTGACCGCGGTAGCAGGTCAGGGATTTCAGTCCCACAATTTCAACAGGACAACTGGGTGATGTCACTACCTCCTTTGACCTTCCTTTGTCATTTCTAGGCTCCTTCAAACCTTGTGTTTTTTTGGGGTGGTAAAGCAACTGCTCCTTGCAATATGTATGGTAAAGGCGTTCGGTAGTGCTTCAATGGGTCAAGACAAAAAGGAGAGGCTTCACTAACATCAAAATGTAAAATGATAAAAATCGTGAGTTTCTACTTGATGATAGGAATCAGTACTCTATTTCAGACAGACAAAATAGTCTCATTTCCCTTCTCAGAAATTGTTTGTACTACTCCCTCACAGCAACGATTTAACTCTCTCATGCTATCCAGCAATAATTTGTGCTAATGGGATTCTCAAAGAAAGCATAAAAATTAAGTTCCGTTACAAAATACGGATTCAGGATCATCGTAGGCAGTTGAACAGATCTACAGAAGCCTAAAAACTGCTGTGTGAATCACTGAGGGTGATACAGTAACTTCTGGCTTTTATACTCCCATGCCATTTGATGCACAGGTAATAACGGCACACACACAAAAAATGGTTCATCTGATCTAGGTGGCGTGACGCTTCAAATCTGTGAGGTGTCAGGACAGTGTCTCATGTACGTACACAGGCATGCATACATGGTTTCTACTCGCAAATACAAAGCAGGAAAAACAAGATGAAATTCAAGTTTAAATTGGAAGACAAAAGAAATCCTGTTTGGTACCACTGCTGGGAAAAAAGAAATAAAAAACAGCAGCTAATTATTAAGGTACGGATTCTAAATTTCAGGGGTCCCTTCTCTGCCCTGGTAATGAGTGTTTTTGATGTTTATTCTGTTCCTAATTCAGCCCCTGCAGCTTGTGCATCTCAGCCATCCCTGCCGCATGCAGATGTTCCCAGCCTTACGTAACAGAAGCACTCGAGGATCACAGAAACAGAGGAATTACAGACATGAATATTTCAAAAAAGTCCTCAGAAAAGAGAGAAAATGGAAAAGAAGATAAATAGACTGTTGCAAGTGTTGTGCTTCCTACCTGAGAGTGGATTAAAGTTCGTTCTGCCTTTTTGTTCTGTCAGGGTGATGATAGCCTTTTAACAAATGTGACACCACAACTAAATGGTGGTGGTAGAAACTTCAGTATACGAAATAATCGTGTCAGCCCTCCGGCACACGAGCTTTCATCTTTTTCCCCCGCGCCTTTAGTACACACAGAAAGAAGACATGCTTTTCCAGAATTTTCCTTTGCCAGTCCTTAGGAGTGGCTGAGCACAAGAACATCGAGGCTGCTTCTTAGCTTGCAGCTTAAGACAAGAGACACCCTTACGGGCAGGCTGCTCTGTACGATACAAGTCTAGGCTGCACTCAACCTGAACCGAGCTCAGAAGCAGCCTCGCTAAGGGAAATGCCTGCTTCTGAGGTGGCCCTTTGGACAGCTGAGCTGGGGAAAGGCGGAACAGAGAGGTAACAGCGGGGGAAGCCTGGCTCTGCAGATCCTCGCTTCTGCTTGGGCTGCAGGCTGAGCACCAACGCCTCCACACAAGCGGCAGCCAGGGTACTCCTCTGTCCAACTGGGCAATTCTGGGAGAGGAGAAGATGAATAAATGTGTGCTAGATCTTTCATTTATCTGCGAGGAGGCATTCAAGTGGTCTGTGCTAACGACTTCAATATATATATTTTTTACAGATAGCAATTAACCTTCTGGTACAGATTAATCTTTAAATAAATCAAAGATGAATTAATCTTTGAAATTCAAGCGTTCAGTAGTTTCATTAATAATCCAAAATTGTCCTTTAGATTTGCTGTAATTAGAGCATTCCCTAATTTATTAATCCCACAGACTGCAGAGCATGTTTCAAATCTTCATCTCCTGCCACAATGACATATTCAAACTCACTTGAAGTACTCATAATAAAAGTCACTTTGTGAAGAATTATTAACTCCTAGGATCAAGCAAGGCCATTTTATACTAGAGCATATTTAAAAACCGAGCGTGGATAATGCTTTCTACTCATCCTTGCAATTCCTAAGATCTTGGCTGAATCAGAAACAAGTCTGGATGAAACACTGAATTTAGGATAATTACCCTGCTACAGATTTGAGGCCAAAGATAGTAAGCGCGTCGGTACCTATGGACTAAATCTTTTTTTTTCTGCCAAAATACACTGATCATGAGATCCAAGGCAACCGTCTGAGAGCTAACGACGACTGCTTACTGCCAGCACGTCTCAGGCTTTGACTAATTACCTCGGCTCCTGTCCCTGGCAGACGAGGATGGTCCGAAGGGGCCATGGTGCCTGGAAGTGCCACCTCGACCTCTGCGGTGCCACCGCTCCCCGCTCTGCTCCTCGGCGGGGCTTCTGCTCCCGAGGGGGTCACCGCCGGCACCATTTGTCCCAGCAGCCGGGGCTGCACAAGCACGTCGTGCGCTGCCCGCGTTCACCAGGCTGCGGGGTTTGTCCTGCCACCGCCTCACTGAGCTATCTGCCAGCATACTGGGCTCCTGGGTTGGGGAGCAGCAGCAAGTCTGTCTGCACAAAGCCACGGTGTTTCTGCAAAGCCTTCCACGGGCTTCGGCGACTGATTCGAGCAGGAAGGTCTAATAGACAGCATCCAAATCCCAAATGGGACCGAAAGCGCAAGATGCATTAGAAAACTAAGCGCAAAACTAGACGGACAGTGCTCTAAACAGCACACAGCTCGTCCTGATGAACATTGCATCTCTTAGCTAACTGGAAAATGAGGTGAAAGCCGTGACTTAGAACTGAAAGGTCTCTCCTCTCCTCCCCACCTTCCCGCAGGGCTCTCCGGCACACACCTCCGGGCACGGCAGCGGCGGGGCCACCAGCAGCTCTCTGCCCCATTTCCTCGCTGTCTCTAGGGGAAGGGAGGGCTGCTCTCAGACACCAGCCCCTGGCCACTCCGACGTTTCTGTACAGCCAGATCAAGGAGCTGCCAACTACACCACGGCCACCAGCTGGTGAGGACGCTGCTGCTCACTGCTTCCTCAGGAGGTTTCCTTCCAGCCCCAGGTGTTACAGAGCTCACCTGATGGCCTGCACATCCCCTGCTTGGCCTCTCTGCGTTTATATACAGCAGGACTTTCTTGTACTTCTCAGGGCTTTAAGATAACAGGGAACAAGTTGGCAGGCATTAAATCGACTCAGAACTTCACCTAAGCTTTATCTGCGTGACACAAAAAGAGCAGTGCAACCTGAAGAAGGCAAGGCTGCTGCCTCGACTCGGAGGCAGCACGGGGACGGGATCGTTCGCATTTCCAGAGGAGACAGGCCGCGTGCCACAAGGAAAGTTTACGCACTATCCACCCTCATGTCTTAATCTTGGAGACATAGCCCATATCAGCCTGCATACAAAGCTGTTTTAAGCAGGTTATTCTTTTGGTTTTGTGCTTTTGTCTTCATGTGAAGGACGTTGAATTACATACTGACTACGTGAACAGCTCCTATCATTAATTCTACAGAAAGTCTATAAAGTGATACAGCATTATTCAGCCAGAGCTTTGTCCTTGATGTAGAGAACACATTCCACATATGATTTTGTCACAGTGGATATTTGCAAATAAAGTAAATTTTAAATTATAATGAACACTGGTATTTGTCACTTCCTATGGTATTAAATCCAAAACCCATTTTCTTTAACACCACATAAATATGCATTCAAACGAACAGACGACTTCATGCACATATCGGTCCCCCCTGTGATATCAACGTAAGGCAGCAGTTCCAGTTCCCCTCTCCCAGGCCCCTTTCTCTCAAGTGCAGCCCCCTCCCCTCTGCTCGCTCCTCGGCTGATGCTGGGAGCGAGGCACGGCGCTGGCACATCTCCCTGCCGGGTGTGCAGACAATTTGCCAAAGCCCAGCTCATCGTGGTGCCGGCTTTGCAACCACGGGGAGAGGGCAAACATCCCCGGGCAAACCTCCCCGGGCTGCCCCAGAGGACTGCCTGTCCTGCCCTGGTCCTTTCTTGTCCGCCTGGCAGGCGCTCAGCACCCTGCCTGGTGAATTCTGAAATCCTGTGGAATAAACTAGATCTTATTCTTTTAAAACAAGGATGGGTTTCCAGTGCTCCATACCGTGTTAATACACACCGGCGTACTTTACTGGAGATGGGCCTTACATATATCACCACTACCGAATGACATCCTCTGCTTATTTTCTCTCAGTAGCACAAGAACCTACTTCAAATATTTCAATTTATAAACGTTAACGATTCTGCATTGCAAATTAGCTCGTCGTGGATTTATAGCTGTATTCCCTGAAGTGCCATCCAAAGTCCTCCTATCTTTTGGCATCTCTGGGGAAATTTAAAACTACTTTCCCCTGAAGAGAAAGTTACCAAGACAAGGACATGAGCAGGCTGACACAGCGGTCACACCTTCAAGGCAGGCCTGCTCCGCGTTTTGAGTCAGAACAGGAAAACCAACTGTAAAAGCAGGTTTTCTGTCAACAAAATTATGACGGTTCAACTCTATACCATAAGCCTCACGAAGCACAAGAGACGCAGCATTTTCATGTGCTCTTGGAACATCCCTCACTGACATGCGGTGATGTTCTCCAGCACACTGAAAAGGCTTATTTTCATTTTTTTGTCCTCCTTGGGACACCACTAAATGAAACGTTCAGGCAACAAGAAAAATACCATGCATGCGACGCGTCACACCAAGGGCCTGATGTGCCCCACACCACGCTGCTGAGTTTCTCGCCTCCTTAACCCAGGTCGGCAATCTGTGAGCCTTCAGGTAAAATGTAGGAATTTTCTCAACTGAATCGGTCAAGAGAAATGCTTAGGAAAAGCAAAACACAATCAGGCAGCGATCTGAAACATGAACAGCGGTAGTATGTATGACACAAGTCGATGTCTAGTAACAAGCAGTCTTCAAAGAATTTCTAGCTGTGGAGAGATAAAAGCTGAACACTTTAAAATCTGTCTTCTACCCATGTCAACATAATAGAATGCTGTCCGGTGGGATACCGAAAGCTTGATAAGACTCCGGGTTTTCTATTTTCTCCAGAAATGATTGAAAACCACTAACATTTCAAACTTTCCGAGACTCCATAAGCAATTTAGGAATGAGAGCACCTAGGAGCTATTACAAAGGCATTGCAAAGAACCGGAACAACTTTAAAATCAAATATATGTTCTAGAAAAACAACATAACATTTGGTACAAAATAACATCAATTATTTCTGCAGCGTTTTCTGGGGGGAGGGTGGGCGTTGCCTACCTGCCTCTCTGGAAATTTGCATGAAGGACTCGACTCCTTTTTCTCCATAATTCCCTTCAGATGCCAAAGTGGACACATAATTCCATCCCAAAGCTTTCACAATGTCCACCATTGCTTGTGCTTGGAAGGAATCTGGAGGAACCACACGTGAGAAGAAATCATAGCGCCTGTCATCGCTCAACTCTGGTGCAGTTGAGGCATAACTGATTTGTGGGATCTGTAGAAAAAAATAATTTCCGATAAATACACACATTCACATACACATTGCACTTGTCTCAGCAGTTAGCTCCCGCTGAGCCTCAGTTCACCTTCCTTATAGCAATCCATAGCTCTCTGCCATGCTCCTTTAGAACATACAAATAAAGAAATGATCTTTTAATTGGCTTCGAATGGAAAGTTGTTAAAAAAAAATAGTCATTGGTCAATACAAAACGATGGCACATGGCTACGTTTATAACGTCTTCCTTTCAGGCAACCTTAGTCAAATGCAATGGACACAAAGCATTTCCTTTCTATGTCCCTTTCACTGGCGGTCTGGCTTTCCTAGCATCAGGTTATTTGGGATCCTGAATTCAGCAGTGAAACGTAGACCTGTCCTCACTGACTGAAAGCCCGGAGCCTTCATCAGTGCCTGGAATATTTCCTTCTCATGGCACTGTGCGACGGAGACCAAAAGTTACTTTTTATAGCAGAGAGACTAGAATATTGTCTAGGGCTGTTTTCTCCTCGATAAGAAAGGCCCCAGAGCAGTTAGAGCTGACAGCATGTTAATCCCCAAACGCATTATGCAACTGTTTGAGTAACAGCCTGGGACGGCTCCTTAATTTAAGGAGCCTCCCATAACTCTCACTTGAGATGCCAAGGAGGGAAAAAAAAAGATTTGAAATACACACAAACATGATCATATATAATGATTTTAGACTGTTACACCGTGGAAAGGTCAGTATTTCATGCCTCAGTACAAGCATCTTCTGCATTTTCATATTCTCTCTCCACGCAGCGTTTCCACAAGTATTTATTAGCTCTCTCGCCTTCTCAGAAGAGTCAACATCACATCTCCCCAGGCTCATACAAGGGGCTGGCGCCTCCCCTGCCCACAGAGGTCAGCAGCCGATGAGAGCAAACGTGGCTCCACTGGTTTACTATAAAGCACATTAAGCCATAGCACGTGGCTTATTTAGGATCCGGTTAGCAGCATCCAACAGGAGCCCAGAGCTGAAACGTGGCTGGTGACTGTCCCTGAGCCACCCGGGAGGGGTCCGTCCTTCGCCCGTGCCTCGGCACCCCCTGCACGGCCCCTGGTGTCACAGCCAGGCAGCTGGGACCTGGGGGCGTTGGGTTTTTGATGCAAGTCTACGAAGCCTTGCCAGATTTATTTTAGATCCGTGGCTCGCAGACAGCACCCTGCCAGCGCTCCAGTCACAGAAAATTAAAAATAGTTAAAATCGAGGCTGACGGGAGGGACCCGGCACGGCGCTGACCGCTGTTACGTGATTTATTCGCTCTGCCGTTTGCCTAGGGGCCAGCAAAGCTTGGGGACCCCTCTCAAAGACAAATAGATCGATTCCAGCAATTTATCAGGGCTCTTGATTTTTAATCTGCACCTTAGGGTTGCACAGAAAGCACCGGGCACCCCGGCCTTCAGAACTAATTGGAGTTCTTAATTTGTCAGTGCCCGTGACCGCTGTTGTAATAACCCATCGGTGACATTTTAGGGTAGCTCTCTGCTCATTTGCACAGGGCAGCTAACGGAGCTAGCTCGGCTGCTTACCAGCTTCCCTCCTCTGGCCACTGGATGCCGTTAAGGGGCCGTTAACCCGGCTGCCCTTTTGGTGCTGCTTACCCACGACTAATTAGAGAAGCACCCAGCGCCCACCACGCGGGGCCACACGGAGGTGTGCTGAGAGCCAAGCGCTGCTTTTTTAATTATAAATAAAAGGAGGGATGAAATACCATTTTTTTTCATCTGTGGCAAGTGTTTGTATTCCAGCTTGTAAACAACTGCTTTGTCAACTGAAAATCAAAAGGACCACATTCTGCACTTTCACAAAAAGCAAAGCTTCCACAGAATTTGTTCCCGTGCTTGTGTTACTGGGGAGACCTTTTGTCTTTCAAGTGTTTTTCCCTCTGCCTATTAAATATTAAACACTTCTGGCTGTTTAAATCACTTCAGTATTAAAAACATATATTGTTTTTTCTACCACCGTCTCTTAGAGGACATCTAAAAGCAACATACAGAGTTGAGGAACAGAACGTTTGTAAGACAAGTGATTAAATGGTTACAGCACAGACCAAAGCCACTAGAGATCGACCTCGTTCAGTACGTCGGAGCACGTCTGACACCTGTTTTCCCTTCCCACACTCCTTCCTGTGCACCCAGGCAGCATCCCCGCTGTGCAAAGCGAGCGTGTGGTTACATCAGCTAAAACCCAAGAGTTGGGCATTTCTTCTCCTTTGGAACAGTCGGTTCGCAAAGACCCCGAGCTAGCCAAACGTTGCGGCTCTCTGTTCCCAGCGACGATGAAGGTGGACTCCCCATACAAGAAGGGACACGCATGGGAGAACTAAAAGAAGGTGGGCTGCAGTTTATTTCTCTTTGGCTATTGAATTCATCCCCTTGGCCCACCCCCCAGGCACGCACGGAGCTTCTCAGGACTGGCAGAGCCCCACGTCGAGGCAGGAGGCTGCAGATCCCAGCTCGCCCCAGGGCCACACATCACACAAACAGAAGTGAAGCCGTCCACATCAGAACACAATAGCACAGCTGGACTTTCACTTGCCATCTCTTCTCTCTCTGTCCCTTTGGACGGAGGGAGAACTGCCTGGCCAGTTTGTAAAACCCGCATTTATAAGTGCAGAAGGGCGCTGCGTGGCCAGTCCCATCGAGGGAAGCCGCCTCTGCATGCACAGGCCCAGGGTGATTGAGTGAAAGGCACAACGAGCTGCAAGGCAATGCCAGCGAAGCCAGAGCAGTGAGAGCAGTCCCAAACCTAGTCCTACTGCCACACGGCGTGCCCACTGAGCATCCTGGCATGCACCAACCACTGCCGGTTTTCCCTGGTGTGCTTTTGAAAGCTGTTGACATCACACAGTATCAGTACTGGCTCTCCGGCACCGTGCCTGGCTAACACGAACCATGCTCTAAACACACAAAAGATTGGTGAGTTGACCCATTTCAACTGACTTCCCAAGTGAATAGACAGCACCTCAATAAAGGGTTTGTGCTTCCCCTTTCCCTGTGCCTCTCCCCATTTTTAGAGGTAGTCGCACACCACTCCTCTGCCCTTCAGCCACGCTCGTTCTCCTTTTGGTTCTGCAGTGGTCCAGCTGGAGCCATCACCTCCTGCTGCCACGGGAAGCACTGCGATGGCAGCAAACCCAGCAACTGTTACAATGGCTTCACGTCAGGATCATAGCATGGGGTATTTCTATTTATTTTTAATTAACCCGTCAAATATTTGTCTGTCACGTCTAAATGATTTATGTTTCTTTCATTCTGGTAAAACCCGCTACTTGTCTTTGATCATCTCTCTTTCAAAACTATTTTAAAGAAGCGAGCTTTCTCTTCCATCACATCTTTCTATTTTCTGTTCTGAAACATGTTTGAAACATCAGAAAGCTCTAGGGAACCTTATTCCACTTTCCAAGTGGCTCTAAAATCTTGGCAGAAGAGCTGTGATCTGCAAAGCTCAGGGGATAAAAATCCCCCAGCCCTTACTCCTGGCAGTAGGAGAAGGCTGTGCCCCTCCTTCGGATGCTGCTCAGTGCTCCCAGAAGGTGCCTCCTGCCACGGAGCCTTCAGCACCCCTGCAGGACAGGACCATAGCTGGAGCCTCCTGGAGGACTCCCAGGTGCCAGCAGATGGGTAGGCAGACGTCAGAGGCAGATTTTCACAAAGGCAGTTCTGTGTCTCCAGGACTATGGCAAACACCGTCACACCCAGGAGTTTTTTTGTGCCGTTTCCCTGGCTGATGTTCTGATTTCAATAGGAGTGAATGATTAATGCTGGGAGCATTGCATTAGTCAGTGATTAATTAATGTTAATTTATTTTTAACATTCAGCATTATTCTTCATTAATCTCATTTACCTCTGCTAATGGAAAGCTCTCTCTGCATCCCGGCACCACTCCTGGTTGCCTTGCTTGAAAAGCTGGCCTGTGCCGTGAGCAGTTGCACCAAAAGCCACGCCAGAAAACACCAAGAATAAAACATCTCTCTGACGGGCTCCAAGTCACTGCTTGAAACATTAAACACCTTCCAACACTGAGTCCAGAAATTTGCATTTCAAAGCAAAAAGCAACGGAACACAAACTTGAGTTCCAAAGGGGGTTGGTTCGAGTGGAAAAATCTGCACATTTTCCATTTTCCTCCCCATACGCACCCCCACTGGACATGCCAAGACCTGACCTGTCAGTGCAGCAGAACGCCTTCCCCTCAGTAACTTATTAAAAGCCTAATGAAATGGTGCACCTGAACCCCCTCAACCAAAGGACAGTCATCAGAAAACTTGAGAAAAGGCAATTTTCTGAAGGATCATGTGCAATTAAGATAATGCATGAGTATACCTGTTGAGATATTAATGAGCTCCCACCAGGGTAATATTAAGTTCACAGTTTGCTGCAATTTTACTTTCAACTTCTTATTAAGTTTCATTAATATGATTTCCAGACAATGGGAAAAAAAATGCATACCCCGCTCTGATAAAGCCTCTCGCACCTTCCTGATTTGACAGGGCAGTGTCAGTCTACACAGACTGCAAAAACCTGCCAGAAACTTCACTCTGCACAAATAAGATGCCTGAAGACTTTTCACTTGGCTGCTAAACCCTTTGGTGTGAATTGATGGATGACTAACAACCTTAAACCTGCTTAGGTCCCAGATTTTATTCATGTAGAAACTTCTCATGTCAGGATTTAATCATCGGTTAGTACAACCGCTCTTTGTTCGCCATTTACATCTCAAATTGCATAACAAACAGCTTCAGCATCCTGTGAACTGCACATAATTGTTTTTATTGCCTTGAATTTAAAAAGTATTTGAAGCTTCTAGCTAGCTGCATTCCCTGGGCTAAACTCACCTACGCTTTTTACATTTTCACATCGTTCCCAATAGGAAGAACATTTCACCGGAGATTCAAAACAAGACCAGTGACCCAGCGCTTGCAAAGACAACGGAATAGAGGCTTTCTGCTGATGCCCGCCAGGCTGCAGTGGGACTTTGAGCCCTCTCCGTTTTGCCAGCAGCTGACACCCGTGGGCACCACGCGGCCGGGGCTCTCGGCCATGTGCCGGGGCACCCTGCAGCCCCACAGCACAGGCCCAGGGGATGTATCACAAGCATCGCCACCGCCCTTCGGAAAGCTCAGTGCTGGCACACCAGCAGCTTGGGGTGGGTTGTCTCGTGCTGCCTGCCTAGCAGCGTGTGCCCGATTTCAGGGGGTCTTTCCTGAAAGGTGCATATGACAACAAATACTGCCGCAATTCTTCCTCTAGGGCTCTTAAAAGACTGGGTAATAATATTTCCAGCAGCCTTGGATAACGATGAGAACAAATCCTACTAAAGTGCTTTGATAATCCCTATTATGTTTTATTATGAAATTTCAGAAGTAGTGCATTTCAAGCTGATTTTTACACTCAAAAATCAAATGTTGTCAATTAGAAAATGAGGCAAAACAATTTACAAAAAAAAAGCTTTCATGTAAATCAATTGTCAGAACAATAAGAATTATTTCTCCACAGCTCTGCCATAGTGTATAAGGTGTTAACACATGGCAAACCTGTTGCTGCATGCAGAAGTTACACCACCAGAGCAACTTCTCAGCAGCGAGCAGAAGTAGCACATCTAAAGAAGGGCAAATTTTTCAAAAACCATGAATCTATTTATGGTTCACCTCGGTTTCGCTTCCTCTGTTTACCAATTGCTAAAGCTCCTGGTGTTCAGACAGGGTCCTGTTTGCTCACATCACTGCCTCTTTTACTTCATCCCACAATGAATTCCTAATGAGGTATTAGAGATCAACACAATCACCTACAAGGGAATTGGATAGATATTTCATAAGGTACAGACATACAAATATAAACAACATAAAATACAAATGAGATGCTGAGCCTGAAGGAGAAGTGCATTTAATAAAACAGAAATATCTTCAAGAGGAAAAAAGAAATGCTAAGAAAATAAACTCGATAAATGATTCATGTGCAGGGATTCAGCCTGTGTTGGCCCCCTCTGCCAAGCCTCCCCACGCCGTTTGGGCTCCTCCTCGCCCCACTTGTCCAGCAGTATGACTTCAGCTGGTAGGCAAGGGGGTCTTCTCTGAACTTGATCTCGTAGACCAGAAGGACAACATATCACTCAGACTCCATGTTTAAGAGAGGTTTTCAAAAGTGCTCAGCTTCTGCAGCTGAGGGCCTACGTCAGAGCTCCCAGGCCTCATGCAAGCTTGTTTTTCTCTTTGGGGTTTCCAAGTGGGATAGCAAAATTCCCAATTTATGGAGAACTACAAGTGTTACTGACGTATCAATGAAAAGCCAGACAAGGTCACCGCCGTGTGGACCTCTCCGTATCAGATGGTCAGGGAGTGACACGGTGACAGGAGAATAAGGTAGCGTCACAGAGGGTACACAATTTCATCTCACCGAATTGCCTTGCTGTGCAGCACGTCTTTCAGTTTCACTACATAATAAACAAACATCTGATGCTGCACGCAGATTGTTGGGTGGAAATTACGAGGGAAGACCGGTCCTAGCAAAGGACGTACTGTAACTGAGCAGGGCAGTAACAGACCCTAGCAGGGCCGTTACGAGGCAGTGCTGCACCACGGGCCTGCACCCCGGCGGGCGGCCTGGAGCAGGAGGCAGCACCATGGTGCTTTGAGAGCAACACCTTGCCTGACAGAGCCTCTTACCACAGCACCCTGGTGCTGCCAGAGCAACACCTCGCCTAACGGGACCTCCTGCCTCAGCACCTTGGTGCTTCCAGAGCAAGGCCTTGACTGATGGCACCTCCTACGTCTGTGCCTCCCTCGCTGCCAGCGCCGCCAAGGAGGCAATCCATCACGGAAACAAATACCTCCGAGGCCACTCTGGTTTTCTCAAATACAAAATGAATGCCGCTGGCCTTCTCAGTTCAATTAGTGTTCAATTCAAGGTGTTTTATTTTTTTGTTTTGTTTTGTTTTGAGTTTAATTCAAGCCTGAGAAGAGCGTATGAAAGAGACTATTTCCAGGCACATAAGTCATCCTTCATCCCTAGCATAACCATCATGACAATGAAGTAGAAAGACAACCTGAACTATAGTGGGAAGCTGGGAGTATTTTCCGTATCTACAAGGTTTCTTCTGTTTCCTTTTCTAGGACAGGAAAGTACTCATATGAATTATTCCAGCAAAAATAATTGTAGCAATTAAGGGAACAATAATTATAGCAATTAGTACTGTCCATAAAGCTCACGGGAGCATTTTATCAACTTAGAAAACAGGAAGGAAGAAAAAAACCCACCACCTACTACTATGAGAGATGTCCACAAAGAGGAAATATCCCTGTATTTCACCCTGATGGCCTGTGCCTAGGGCTAGGTCTATTTGTGACAGCTGTGAGCTTATGGCACAGCTTGGGCTTTTGTATCTGCAGAATGAGGTGAGCTCTCAGCTTTTAAATGCTAAAAGAACACTGGATAGATGACTTGCAACCACAATTTTAATGAAAATTAGGTCTTAGCACAAAAAAAAATGGTATCTCATCCCTTTATGAGGCTGCACATACCGCCGTCCTTCTCACAAATAAGAACAGACACTTGTCTCAACAAGCTCACATATTCTGCTCTGAGAATTTTCCATTTATATGTTCATTGTTAATACTTTCAGTTGTCAAATCTGTGCATTAGGGTGCACAGGCACACAAAGACAGATAACTGTCTTACTAAATGCATTCCAAGCGGCTAAGATCTACGAATTCTTGTACTATGAATCAATTTATAATGAACTTACAGGCTCACTTCTCTTCCTACACAGGTATAAATAAAATTTTGAAGAAATCTCTTCAATGACACTGCATTCAATGCAGCGCAAGACTGCCCCATTTATTGTGCCTACAGTCACTTCAACCTGTTCCCATCCTAGCTGGTCCCCATGCTTCAGCACTGCCATAAAACAGCAAATACACCCGAATAAACTGCTATTCTTTTCAGAGGAAAAAAAGAAAAATGAAGGAAGAAGTCAAATCAACTGTAGTATCCAGCAGGAGGAGGTACAAGAGTTAAGTGGACAGTAACATCTGCAGGTTGCAATTCTCTTGCTCCTAAGTCAAGCCCACCTACATTACCTCCATCTGTAACAAAGCAATTAAAGACCTGGTCGAGAACCACTGCAAATAGAGAACTAACAGAGGAATGAAGCGCCCATATTGATATAACCCACTCTGTTGAATGCTTTGAGATTTACAGTTCCAGAAAGTGCTTTTTTTTTTTTTTTTTTTTTTTTCCCCCTTAACATTTAACAACCTAATAACTTTATCAATAACATTTTTGTGTGTGTGGGCCAAGACTATTCCTTATAATCAAACCCCACTGAGCAGGGTCTGTAAACCAATTCAGAAAGTTTCTGATCCCTGCAAACAACTTTGGGAAACCTTTGAACCAGGCTATCCCAAAAAAGCACAGCTCCCACTGCTACTGCAAGAGCAGAATACCCCTGAGGAAGGCAGAACAGGCCTTCGGCAGCGCTGTCAGTATTGCACGCTGGTTTAGAAATAGGTGAGGCCCAAATGGAATTAAACTGTTTCGCTGTCTTCCCTTTAGGGAATTACCTAAATAAAAATCTCAGTCTATCGTGTAGCTTGGACACAAAAGCTTCATACATATTTAAGAGTTCCTTTAGGAGACAAAAATAGGCTCCTGTGTTCTTCAAAAGACATGTCATATTGCTTAACATTTCAGTGGGATCAGCCGTCCTGTGACAGCACACCAGCAACAACATGAAAAAAAGCATTCCTTTTGTTTGCAGATCTTATTTGTGTTTGCAAGACCACTCTGGGACTTTTTTTTTTTTTTTTCCCAAAGCATTCCTTGAATATCTACTTTCAAAATTGCCAAGAAAAAAAAAAAAGTAGTCAGTAATTGAATTTACAGTGAAATGGAAAAAGATATTTCAATGCTCAGTTGCCTGATTTGCATGTGGAAATTTCTCTCTGGGCATAAAGTTGTGTTTATGCAATCACGAAGAAGATGGCTTCGCAGCGATCACTTCTTAGAAGCAAACTCGATTTTTATTTATTTTTCTTACATTTTAATTTATCTTGTTTTAGCTATACTTTCATTTAATAATATTAATCTCAAAAATTAATATTTTAAAAACCGTTATTTCTAGCCCTAAATACACAAAGATTTTTCTTTCAGAGCAGGGTCAGGCTGGGCGAGCACAGACGCAAGGCAGCAAGTTGCAGCGGGTCCCCCGGGATCTCAGCCACCAAGGGCTGGTGTCCACCAGGCTCTGCATTTCCTATGGAAGCCAAAATTGCCTCCAGCTTACCCAACACACACGTTACGGCATAGGGAACCTCTTACAATTCCCATAGGCAAGCAAAATGATTGATCTCCTGTATCAGATCTACAATTGATAGTAAAGACAAAAGAACACGTACTGTTACAAAACTTCTGCACTTCACGTACTCAAGTGAAATAATTAAATTGTTAAGATTTTTGTCTGGCTTGCTCGTAAACTAGTAAGGCAATAAAACTTTACTGATTTGCAGATCCTGTGGATGAGATATGACCAGCACAGCACATTCATACATACTAGTGCATATTCATTGATTTTGCAATATTAACTACAATATTCCTCCTCGGATACATCAGTTAGAATATCTGTAGTGATTGCCCACCCATTGCAATGCAAGAATGCACAGCTCTTCATATTTTAACTCCAGCTCTGATAGAATGAAAGCTTGAGAGCAGCATTAAAATAATAGATGGCACTCTGCTAGAGGTAATTTGAAATCTTAACAAAGCATCAAAGGATCTTGTCTATTATGAGCTAATACTTCAAGCCAATTTTTAGCTGAACTCACAGAAGGTGATGGGAGTACAGGGACCCTCTAACCTTTCTAACAGCCACATTTGTGTAATCACAAGGTAGCACAAAGCTGCTTTTGCAGCGACAGACTTTTCAACCCCATGTTGTGATTCAAAACCAGAGTACCAAATAACATATATGGATATTCTGTCACACCGTCCTCCCGTGGCACATCACAACGTCTAAAACATAATTACAAAGATACCGCATAAAAGAGAACAACAACAACAAAAAAAGCTTAAAAGAGGTGTGTTCTCGGTTCTCTGGGTTTGTGCCAAGACTGAAGGTACTTTTTTGAGTTGTTTACTTCTATCACTGCATAAGAACTGCCTAAGCGGTATCTCCAGCAGATAGAACAGGCAATGATATATCAAAGGGAGGAAACTGAGGTGTCTCAGGGAGAGGAGACGGTCTGAGGTAGGCTCAGATTTTGAAGAGGCTTACATCAAGGTTTTCCCTGTCTCACATAATCCAGGAGAGGAAGAGGGAAGGCATGGCTGCCTGGTGCCCGTTCTGAACGCGCACTGCAGCACAGAATACATTTAAAGGTAATTCCTTGGGGCTTGAAGCCTGCTTCCCACAGCACGACGGTTTATATCCAACAAGACATTCTCAGGTGAATTATTTCAACCAAAGAGGTGCTGAGCAAAGAACCAGAGTCTGAATGTTATCTGCCCTCAGTTACGGGACACGGCAGCAGTGGGTAGATTTTTCTTCTCCTTTCAAATATATACTATTCCCATACACCAACGGCTGTATTTCCAAAAAATGAGAAGTCAGACACTGTGAACAGATAGAGAAGCGAAGCCACAGATATACGCTAAGTATATACAGAAGTACAAATATGCTTGCAGTGATCCAGGTACGGACTCAGAAATTCTCATTATTTTCAAAATAAATCAGAACCAGAAGACAAACACTGCAAACCAGCTTTTATGCTTTATTTGCGTGTAAACACTGCTCCATTCATTGCAAACTTATAACTGAACCTTATATTGTCTATGCATATTTTAGAAGTCTTTTCAATCTGCAAGTATAAATCTCATTGATTTTGAAAGTATCCCCCTAAACACAAGAACAGTAAGACTTACTTAGCAGATAGGCTGAGATACAGAAATGCTGGATAACATGACACAGTTTTCTGAAAGTAATACTCAGACGCACAGCAAACCCACTACAGAGGAAACAAATTGCAATGCGATACAATGTGAAACACAATCGGCCTTCAAAGCTCAGTTATTAGGCTAAATGAAAGCTGTCGCGTTGGTATTTGAGCATATCTCATAATTGCATTTCTAGTCAAGCATCCGTGTTTGTTGTGGGAAATAAGGCTGTGATTTGAATATTTATCCCTAACTTTCCAGTATAGGAAAATGCCTTACAGTCATGGAACGGGTTGGGAGGGACCTCAAAAGCCCACCCAGGTCCAACCCCTGCCCAGCTTTATTCACCGTTGTCCTTCTGGGCTGGACAAGGCTCTCTGCACTGCCTACAGGTGATGCCCCTGGTGACACCATGGTTAAGTAACTACAATTTGAAATGAGGAAGCCAGAGCTATATAACCAGTCCGCATATACAACCAACCCTATATTCCCCACCATACCAAAACATCTACCTGCGCTTATAGGAAAAGCATTGCTCTTAAAGTATTCTCAGTGATACCCAGCTGCATGAACTCCCTTTAAACCCAAACGTCTCTGTACCCACGGTGCTCAGACACATGGCTGGCGAGCACAGGAGTGTTAGTAGCCACGCATGGTGTGTGCATGGGGATGAGAGCAGTAAGGAGATACGCCACAACTACCGATTAATGTTCTATTAAATTTATGCAAATGTCTAATTTGCAGTGTTAGAATTCAGGGTAGGATTGAATACACAGAGCAGATTATCCCATGTCTGCATGTGCAGCATTCATTTTCTTCCCTGAGGCTCACAACTGCTAGAGACAAGTTATGACCTGAATGAACCCAAAGATAAAATCTAACCTGGTGGTTCTCTTTTTTTTATTATTATTTTTTTCCCTCCATACTGACACAAATTGCCATACTTTCCTTTACAAAACACAGAAGAGCATTCCAGGAGGTATAAGGTAAGTTGAATTCCGGTGGCATCCAGTCCATATGGCAAAGAACTGTGTTCAACAGCAAAGGAAAATCCTTCTGTATTTCTGCACTATGAGGAACAACACGACGACGTATTCTTATTGCACATCCTTTCTAAATAGTGTGGTTAACAGGAAATTCCTATGTACAGTTTTAGCAAATGCATTTCTATCAAAGTGCATTCTCAATTTCAAGTATCTGGAGCAAAGTCTCCATTAAGAGGAGCACTTACAAGCCTTTTATTCACTTGTGCTCATTAGTGCTACAGCAGTAGTCTAGGATGTTCCAGTTTGCCTGTGTAACAAAATCCTTGATAAATTATTTGTACCTCTCTATTAAAAGTTATCACCTACTGCAGCAATGACAATTCTACTGGAGGAATAATCTTGCTGTTAACCCATCACAAGAGAAATTTAATGTAATAACCTTCATTATGGACAAATGAGCTACATAAACTACCACCAGGGCTAACCTTGAACTATGAACTACACAGTGTATGAGAACGATTTCCTTCATGGTGCATATAGAGAAGACAGCTTGAGGAATATCATCTTTATTTACAAAGGAGAGAGAACTCACAAATAAAACCTTGAATTATTATGTTAATGAGAAATCTACCTCAGGGGACCAGGCATGTACTTAAAATTAAAGATACTTTTACTATTATTTAAATAAAGTGATTAACATATGTCTGAGATGAGACATCTTTAACAGGTTAACCATGTAAATAACACACAAAACCCAAATTTGCTTACGCAGGTGTACAGCCACGCGCACGGCCCGGCCTGCGGGTGAACGCGGCAGAGAACCGCGCTGTCCCTGGAGGCTCAGGCCGCGAGCCGCATGCACTACGTGGGCTGTGCTGGGGTAGGAAAAGCTCCGTAGGCTGTCTTCTCCTGCTTACATCCTTGCTGCATTTCATGCTTGTGCCAGCAAATGCTCTGATCAGAAAAAGAGTGGGTGAATAAAGGAAAGGGCTCTGTATCCAGCCCTGAGCCTCGTTGCGTACAGCTCTCAGCTGTTTCAGAGCTCTGAAACACAACCAGTGAACACGCTGGTTTCGAGCAAGCTTGCGCTTGTTTTTAGCTTTTAGCTTTCACAGGTTTACATTTCTGCAAATAAAACAGCTGGAGCTGGGGCCAGTAGATAGGGAGCAGGAAGAAGGCCCAGGGGGGCAGCCCCCCAGACCCTCCTGGTGCTCGCCGTGCGTGGGGCTGCTGCAGCGAGCACAACGACACCACGACGCCTTCTGCCCTTCCCAGCTGCGTTTGGATCACCACCAAAGGAAAGGCAGGATGATCCCAAGCACTGGAACACCCCAGCCTTTGGCACTAAGCTTCCTGACACCTGAAATCATGACAGCTAGGCCGCATGGCTTCCTAATGGGTATTCTGCTCTCTGGGTTCTTTTTCCTTAAGCTTATTATCTTCAAACACACCCACAAAGAGTTTGGGCCTCATCCTGTGCCACGAGGCATCGGAGCAGTCAGGCCCGGGCCCCGCAGCACGCCAGCCTTTCCTCCCACCACATGCTGACAACCACCATGGGCCCAACGGCCTGCTCTCCGCAGCAAAGGCGCTCGCTGCCTTCTCCATGGGGCAAGAGCCTTGTGCTCCTGCCCTCCGGCAGGGGCTGCTTCCACAGAGACACCTGCACCCGCAGGAGGAAGCATTCTGCTTCCCCACCGTCTGCCAACGAGGCCAGAAATACGGCAGTCACAGGCAATACTTAGTGTTCCCCTGGGAAGTTTAAGAGGGACTTCTGCAGGGAGACCCTGGGCACGGGGACAGTCTTCACCAGTGAGACTATGTGACTGTACTTAGTCTGCCTCTGATTTCATGTTTATTTTTCTCCAAAATAAACATTATCACGAGTAAAAACGTCTGTTGTATTCTCTGAGCGTAAGAATCCCAACAAGGTCCTTCAGGACAAAGACGCAAGGCATAAAGGAGAGAGAGGAAATGCAGCAAGAAGAGATGTGAGAGCGGATTATAATTATGTGAGAAATCTGCATTTGACATTTCTTCTACTCTATATATGAGAATTATAGGACATAATGAAGTTTCAGTGAATATCTATACCTTTTATTTCCTTATATTTCATCTCTGGCCTTTTAGAAAGTGCATCATCACTGTGCAATTCTACATGTATATAAATATTTATGCACTATCACAGGAAAAACACAAGGCAATCACACTTTTACCTTCACTGGTTTTCTTCACCTCAACATTAAGCTTGCCAGCTAAATAATTACATTTCTTCTTATCTAACTTGTGGGAAAACAAATTTAATAACAGAAATACAGCTAGAAAGGAAAATACTTAGGGGAGAATAATTTTCAGACTTAAACTTCACAGGCTCGACAGATTATTCTGGACACTGGATAATTACTAGGCATGTCTTTATCGCAAAAGTGCTCGGACAGTCTAATTAATCCAAATTGCTTTCTAAGGGCCGTGTTATTAGACACATGCAGAAGCAACCAGACACTAAATATTTTTTCTGTAAAGGTCTCAGAACTCTGTCTTTCGGCACCCCGATGAAATTCACCCCACCAAGGCCACCAGCTCTTTGCCTTGCATTACAGCAAGCCTGGAGTAAAGGAAAGGAAAGCAGCCAACACAAGGAACGCCCAGAAAACGCTGCACAGGTTGGATCATACGGCCTTTTTAAAAGACAGTTTAAATTCTTTTCTATTTCTGTATTTTGCTCTTTCTCAAGGAAAATTGTTCACTTCTGCCTCCTTCCACATCTCCAAGGGAAAATCGCTTTGAAATACTCTCATCTGCAAGGTGACACCCCACAGGGCTTCTTCCAAACTTTTGCCTATGCTTTGGCCTGCATCTCAGCAGGCTGCTCTGGCTCCTGTGGCCCTGAACCCAAGTGGGTGATGAAGTGCTGGGTGGTGAAACGGATGCAGCTCTCTTCCTCATCTCTTGTGGCAACATATCACAGACAGAAACTAATCCCTTGAGTCAAAGGAACGCTGGTAAACTGAGTCACTCAGAGGATTATGGAGAACTGCAGAAGTCTCCTATGTTCCTCATGAGATTATTTTTATTAGCATTCATCCTCTTTAATAGCCTTGTTAAGTATGATTTTCCTTGTGCCACATACCAACTTACAATTACTTAAAGCATCTGCTTAAATGAAGGTCATATATAAAACTTGGGGCAGTAATTAGTCCAGGCAAGTATTTCTCCCTCAGTAAATTCAGGTATTTCAACTAAATGAAGTAGATGGCAAATGTTTGCAGGTACGTGGACCAGGGAAACAGTACAGAAAATGTCTGGCCCCTCAAGGAAATGCTTATCCATGCCTATGATCAAACCAATGCTAAGTAAAACGCATCAGTAGCCATTTTAAATGAATAAAAAGAACCTTTCCTCACCTATCTTACTCACACCTTTACTGAGCATGTCAATCAATGCCAGTCCCTCATTAACATAACTTCCAGTCATTAAAAAAGAATCACAATTGCCACCCAAGTGTCCTTTTGAAGTATCATGTGTAAATTGCTGTCGCTATTCTATATACCGGGGTATTGCACGCGATTAGCAATCAAAGGAAATGCCCATGCAGGGGGCACGCTGACCTAAATTGGGTCTCTCTTGTTTTCTCCCCTGACAGCAGAACTGTTACACTAGGCTTGCCCTACGATGTGCTGCCATAGTTGTGTGCAGTTGGGTTTGTTTATACTGTGAAATTTGAAGAAAAACAAGTGCAAATAAAGCCACTTTCACCCAGATATTAAGATAGTTTCTTTTTTTTAAAAAAAAAAAAAAAAAAAAAAAAAAAGTTTGATATTTTTTTCCCTCCCAGTTCTCTTCCTTTGGCAGGAAAGATGTACTCTGGAAAGCGGACTGGCAACTGCAGGACCCACATGTCAAAATTTGGAGCATGTTTTCCTTCAATAAAATGATCACTTGGGCTCTCCTTGGCACTGCCCTGGCTTCTGGACGGGCTTTTTGGCTGGTTCATCGGTGTGCCTGCAAGCTGGCTCTAAGCTCTGGGAGATCAGGCTGCTACTGGGCTTCCTGGGCAGACTTGTGTCTTTGTAACCTTTCTTTCCAAGTTTGGCTTATTTTCAGTTGTGGGGATTTTGCTGGCAGCTATGTCTTGAAGTTTTGCATAACAATTTTTAGCTGATCCATGCACAAGGCAAGCGACCGTCATTAAGATAAAAGGGCTCGTTCTGACCCTGAAACCTCGTAAGATAAAAGGTACAGAGCCTGTGTCTGGAAAGCACTGAATATTTCAAGATCCTTGCTCCATGCATCAGTGTGCTAACGCTGGAAGTCCTCACGCTCATCACGATTTAGGGTTTGGTCCTGCCAGGTGCTGTGCGTGATCCAGCAGCCCACAGAAACCTGCTCACTTCCAGGAACCACATGAAACCACACAGCCCGCAGCCACCTGGACCCAGCCCAGCAGCGCTGTGCCCCCACATCATGGACAGAACCACAGCTACGTCGCACAACCAAGAGACTTCACGGCCCCTATGGAAGCAGAGCAGAGGAAAAGCTGCAGGCAAGAAGGAATGATGTGCTACCACATATTTTCTTTCATTTTTGTATGAAATAAAACCCTCACATAGAGCATCGCATCCTCAGCTGGTGAAAATTGCCACTGGCCTCAATGGAGCTCGACCACATTGCACAGCTTGAAGATGTGAGCCACAAACAACACGGCAACGAACGGCGCTCTGCAAATAATCGAGCATCTGTACTTATCATATTAAAATGAGCATCATGACTTTGGAGATCACCTCATGTTTATGCATGTGCACTTTATACCCTAAATCACTTTTTTTTTTTCTTTACTTCTCTGTGAATAGATGTTTCTAACAAGAAAGTTTATGTAAAATGGCGGGTGTCAGATTATTTTGAACAACTGAACATAACAGGTCTTCATCAGCTCTCACTAGAGCAAATTAAGCAGTGCCGGAAGGTCTGGAGGAAGAAGAGCTCGTTTTGATGGCAGTGATGGGATGTGATGTTCCCTATTAGTCCCTGACCAGCAGGGCAATGCTCAGCACATCATCCTCACTGACAGAAATTAGACAAGCTCCATGACCCATGTTTACAGAAGCCTAAAGCCATCGCGGCTGTTGAGCTCCGTGCAGACAGGATCGGTGCTTCCAGCCCCAGTTCTGCAAAGGGGGAGAGGCGAGAGAGCAGGGAGAGGGGGAAGAAGGAACCTTTGCTCTCTGTTGGAAAATATGTTGGGAATTTGGAGTGAAAAAGAGTATCCACAGGACTGCTGTCAGAGTTCACAACATGAGCCTCCCCAGACAAGCAAGCTGTGCCTGTGACCGCTTATTTGTGTGTGACACAAACGTGAACGCCAGGTGGAAATCTGGACGTTTTTTCCCAGCCCTCAGCCGATGACTTCTGTTCTTTTGTTGCACCTCCTGCTCCGCGGCACAGCAGTGCTCTTATCAGGCTGTTAGTAGCTTTTTTAATGCAGCCTCTTTACACTTAAATCTTGCAAATGTCTATCAGATTCCTAGGTGTCAGCTCTTGAAATAAGCATTGGGTTTTTATTTCCTTCTTCATTACTTTTTTTCAATCCCCTTCCCTCCAGTTATTTATTCCTCTGGAGGGTAAAAGAACAGTGCAGAGGAACAAGCCCCTTGTGCATACTTCATCAAGATCTGTAGACTCGCTACTAATTACTGCAGTCACAGTTATCAACCTTACAAGCAGTTCAAAAGGATCAAGGCGGCGTTTCGAGGCTGAGGCTCAGCGGGTTCTGCTAACCCTGCAGTTTGGGGAGGCACTGCATCACGCCACGTTTTCAGAGCCGAGAAGCACGGGAATTTTGGAAATGCTGTGTTCTGGTATCACAAGCAACCAACAGGAAAATTAGCATTGTAAAATGGCAACCTAATTTAGATAAGCACTATGTGAATCCATCTAATTTGTATACAGAGTCATTATACGGTCACAACTGAGTGACTCAAGCCTTTTTTTCTTTTATCCCCCCCCCAATAACAGTGCTCTGGGAGTATCCTTAGTTAGTTATGCATTGCTGCTAGTTGACAGCTCACTGGCAGGCATTAAATGGCAGAAACATTATTGTTAATAACTGGGGACAGACAGCTGGCAGCAGGGGGGCAGCGGCTCTGCCCCCGAGCACGGCTCGGTGCCTGGGAGGATGCCGACCTCCTCCCCGTGCTAGGGAGCTCCCACCGCCACCCAAAACTTCCCCCTGCGCTGCTCAGCGTGCTTTGCCGAGGTGTTTTGGAGCTGCATTAAATGGCTGTCAGCCGCTCTCCTCCAATACCATATTTCCTACTTAGGTGCCCCGGCCGTCCTGCTCTTGGCAGGGCCGGGACCACGCTGCACTGCCAGGTTTGGGGGCTGCCCCAAGCCCCCCAGGTTTGCAGTTTGCTCCCCCGAGCCCCCAGCCCGCCGGGTGCCGCTCACCGCCTGCACCTGCAGCCACACGGAGCTGCCTCAGCGGGCTCTGCTTTCCTGAGGACTGCTCTGCAGCTCTTCACGACTGAAACGCCAGATTTCAACATCCGTGCTGACAGCTTGGAAATCACCGTGTTTAACAACAGAAAGCTGAAGGGAAAGCAGATAAACAGAAATACTTTCCTCTTGCATACTGTCCTGGTCCATTTAAATTATTCCAGACATCCAGGAGATTTGTATCTATCTAGGTGCTTACACCACTTCTATCACCATGGTATCCAAGCAGCCCTCAAGTCTTTAAAAATAGAACTAATAGAATTTGCTCCTTATTTCTGCCTTTCAAGCTTTCAAGAGAAATGCTTGATTCATTTATGGCTTTATTTTATTTATTCATTTGTTTGTGAAACAGGTTGAGCGAAGCACATAGCTTTCGCTTCATGTCAAAGAAAAAAAATAGAAGAGGAAGGAATGTAAAAGAATCGTCTCTGCAGCCGTACCAGACCCCGCTGCCTGTGGCGCTGCCGTCTCCGGGGACTCGGCTTGCTCAGCCTCACCCCGGTGCCACTGAATGCCCTGACTGCACCTGCCCCAGTGGGATGGGGAACTGGGGACGTGGCAGCAGCACCACCTAATTAGGAGCAATCCTACGGGGAGCTTTAATTAGCTAGGGCAGAGATGCTGACGGAAGGAAAGCAGTCAGCACAGTCTCGGTACAGCATTTTTTTCAAATCACCTCTGGACTCCGGACAGCGTCTGCACATCGTACAGGGCTTTTGGCTGCCCCAGGTATCCCCAGGAAATGGCAAATCAATGGAATACCCCGAGGGAAGGTGCCTGGCAAATCCAAGTGCTGCTCAGAAGAGACAAGCGGTCCCTGGATGGCCTCCCTGCCCTGCCCCAGCACAAAACCCTGTTGTCCCCAGGCTGGAGACACAGAGCGGGGCATCCTCCACAGGGCCCTGCCCACGGGGGGGAGCAGCGCTGGGGCTTTGGGGCAGTTTGCTCAGCGCTAAGGTGAGACACTTCTGCCATGGGCTCCTCCAGAGACGGACCACGTGGACTTCCCCAGGTATCTGTAAGGCTTACGGTACCCTATGCCACTCTTCCCCAGCAATGTGGGGAGACAATATTATTTCAATAGCTTTCAACGAGAAGAAAAACATATTGAAGCACAGCTCACTGAAACAGGCAGGGAGCTTTCCGATCTTTCACTGCTATCTTCTAGGACTATGGAAATTCGAGATGGAAAGATCAGACCACCTAGTCCATATCTAGGCCAATGCGGAGGAGTACTCCCAGCAGATTCCCGGCCGCTCCTTCCTGCTTACTGCAGGAATAATTACAGAGAACAACGTGACTCCTTGCATCCCCAGAAGCAAGCCCCCACATCCCCCTTAACCTGCGAGCTCGAGGGGCTCCCCCCGACAGCCTCACTCGCCCCCGGCGCCCTGCAGAGCTCCTTCCCGGCGCGCCAAGCTTCTGGCCGCATCCAGCCCCCAAGTTAACCTCTCGGATTGGCGCTGTCCCACTTCGCCACCGTAACAGAGAAGGGAGAGATACTAATTAGCTCAGCGCTGTTGCAGGAATGCATGAATATTAATGCGACCATCCAAACTAATTTCACCAATTACAACTGTTACAGCGGCTCCATTACGATTCATAAAGCGAGGATTGACACGAGGATCGCTCCCATTAGCAGAGCCAGAGCTGCTGCTCGCAGAGCTCTGCCACGCCTCAGGTGACACTCGGAAGGTTAGGAACTCTTCTTTTTAGGACAATAGGTGATAGCAAACATCTGCAAATATTTTAGGAATAAAAGTCTTGATCACTCACTAGGCAAAACCCTTTGAGAGCTTTGAGAGCCACGAATCGGAGCGGCAGGATCTATGACCCGATGTCTTATTCCAGCTTAAACAGCGAGGGTCGTTGCCTTTCTGCTTGTGCCAGTCTGTTGCACTGCCTCTACCTGAAACATTTACGTAGATTGTCTGTTCTGCTATAAAAATACACACAGCTTTCTTCACCACCCACTGAAGACGGGGAAGTTTGTCAGGTCCTCACCCTAAATGTTCGCGCACAGAGCATTTAACACCGAGATACGGCAGAGAAAGGCAGAAACAGCCATTAAACCAATGACCTGACTCCTCGTTTGGGATCTTTGTTCTCTTCCTAGATTTCACATTGATATTCCCCTTTAAAGCGTGTGATCTCAGGAAGACATCAGTATATGAAATGGCCAATTGATTATATGACATGCTGAAGCTTAAATGTTCTTTTGTTACGCGTACACCGTAACATTTATGTATTTATTTCCTTTCATAATGTTTTCTTTCCCTTCTTTGCAAACACCGCCAATGCTTGCAGATTGTAAAGCTTAAATCTACTGAAAATAAAGAGAAAAACTATTTTGTGGAAAAAGAAACATGATACACATCTGCAATGTGTTATCAAGTTAAACTGATTGAGAAGGACGAATTCCATGGATGAATTCTATCCCATTCCGCCTTCTGCTGCCGGAGATGTCCACAGCTCCTCCGCTGCCCACCCTGCCCTAAATAACTCCTCCCTGCACACAGCCAGGCTGCTCCAGTCACGGCGCCACGAGCCTCCGACCACAGCTGACTGGACTGAATCCTGAACCTGCGCACCTAACATCGTGCCAGACGCTTAACAAAGACCTGCTAAATATCCAGGAAGCACCAACTCAATTCAATAAATAGAAAAGCAAAACGTGGGGTCTGAGCACAAATTTGCTTCCTTGTTGCTTATGATGTATAAAAGCATGGAGAGAAAACAAAAAGAAAAAAAAAAAAAAGGAAAAAAAGAAGAAAAAACCCACTAGTAAGAATCAGAAACAGGGTAGGGTGTTTTAAAAATCACTCAGATCAGGATGCTGTGGGCCAGATGCAGGACTTGGAGAAATTACACGGTGTTTTCCATCCCCTAATGGCTTGCAATTTTAAAAGGAAACAGCATCTTTGAGCAGCATGGAAACATGCACATCTTCAGGAGTTTTTTTTCTCTGCTTCCACCTGCTGGTCAGAGGAGACCAGCGGTGCTGGTGCCCAGGACGAGCCCTGCAGCTGCAGCTCACCCTGGCGAGGTGGCTGCGGCCAAGGCACCCCAAAGCCCGGCCACTGCCCTCTGACCCTGCGGGCAGAGCTGCCCGTCAGCTCCTGTGATCACGGGCACGATGTAAAGTGAGGCAATTATGGCTCGATCACAGTGTGTTCATTCCCTTGATGTTATTGAGAAATTAACGTGCAGGTACTGGACGCAGCATTACAAAGTATAAAGTAAAAGCGAAAGCATCGAGTCTGTGACAGCTCCGTGATTTCTATGGCAACGCCAAACGGGAGGAAATTAGAATGTAGAATACAGAATTTAGCAAATATTAATCATCTGGGGGAAAAACACGCCTCAGGATATTCTGGAACTTCTTTTTCGAAAAGGGATACTCACTGGAAATTGGAATAGCCTCATGAAAACTGTTCCTGGAGATAATTTCTCTTGATGACTTTCATCTAGAATGAATATTAAATTAGCACCACATTTTTTTGTGATGTCCACTCAAATACGTAATTCAGGATTTTAATTTAAACCTACTCTAGTTGGTAAAAATGAGATTTACCTGTTCCAGTAGCTGCCACCCCCAGCATCTCCGTGCAGCTCTCCCAGCCAGCCGCGGACACCTCCGTGCCCCGGTGCCGCCCAAGCACAGCCAAGGAGGAGATGCCGGGGACGTGAGGCAGACCTTGTTTTCAGAGCACGTGCTACTCTTCTGAATCGCATTTGCTGTATTCACATGGAATTTGGGTATGCAAAGCTTATCCTGAAGTACGTCTGAGGCTCAGTATTACAGAAGGAGGGAAGTGCTCGGCCCTGCTCAGGTCAAAGCCCCTGTCCTGCGCGCGGAGAAGCGACCGCAGCCGAGCTCCCCAAGGCTCTGCGGCGTTCCCGGCGCTCAGCTCTGCCTTGAGACGCCTGTCAAAGGACAGAGGCACTGCAAGTGCCCTGCCACCAAGTGACTGATTTCACGGAGAGTTATGAACTATTTATACAGGCCCTTTGCCAAATGTGTCTCTATACAAGGTTGGAAAGCATCAAAAACAAGTAGGCGATGTACTTTAGCTATCCGCACAGGCCTTTATCATCCTCCACATTAATAATTTAATGAAATTATGGCATGCCACATACGTAAGCAGTCAAAAAGGAGCGAAAAGAACACTGCAAATGGCTATTTCAAAGCAAAACGAACATGGCAATGTGAAAGGAACACTTCGGAACAAGCCCGGTTGTACCCTTCAAGTAGCATCTCTTACTTGCTTCCTGGGTTTGTTTTTCATTTTTTTTAAATAAAGCGAACATTGTTTTTGTCACCCTAAATACAAAAGGCACCAGCTCCAGGAGAAATGCCGTTACAGAGAAGCACTGTGGGAGGAGGCGCTGGTGGCAGCCAAGGGTAAGGAAGAGACGGAGCTGAGTTTCTCTGGTTTTGGTGAGCCCGACCAGCAGAGCAGATGCCCAAGAAGCTGCTGGTGACAGATGCAGTATTACCAATTGTTGAGAGCACTCCCCTCAGGTGGGAACACCCTCAGCTGTGACAGGTTCAATTTACAACAGTTAACAAACAATAATGACGGTCTCTCACCGAAATCGCAATTTTCTTGTCATCCAACTGGACAGAAATTATTTGCACCTGCTCATAAGCCCGAGACGAGTTCTCAGACGCACGCTGCCAGCCCAGCAGCTAGCACACGGGGTGAGACATCGGCAGGACGGGTCGCGGTCCCCCGACCGCCTGCAGCAGGAGGCAGGGCGCAGAGCGGAGCTGCCCAGGGGAGGAGGAGTTTGGTTCTTGCTTTTCATAGTCAAAGCTGTGGTGGTATTGATAGGGTAATACGGAACAGAAGTGTTCAACAACAGTGAAACAGACGTATTTAGGCAAAAAAATAGTGTTGAAAATGTTCCGACCTGCTCTGCAACCAGCTTTTACCACTGCATCTTTTGTCGTGGCTCCTTTTATGCAGCTCCTGCCCACTGAGGGCTGGGGCTTTGGATTCTTCCCCTCAAGGCCTGCGAAGCTTTTATTTTTCTGGGTTTATCTTTAAAGATATCACCTACATTTCCAAGCCTTTCATGACTCTGTTACGTATCCCTGTTCCATCTGGCATTTGCAACACCTTCCAATTTAGATTCATCTGGAACAAATCCAGCAACAGCTTCAGCAGTACCGAAGCAGATGCTTCAAACAATGCCTCTCCCACCTTTTGCACGGGGAGGAAAGACGGGAGCTGTCAGCCCTCCTGCCCTTTGCTCTGCACGGCGGCACCTCGAGCCCTCCGCCCTCACCACGGGGCGGCGAGGTGCCGGCTCCATGGGCACCGGGCACGGGCAGCTCCGGGTGGCCTCCGTGCAGCCAGGATTCCTGGTGTCCCCACGAACGCCACCCCGTCCTCCATCAGCAGCTCTCTGCTGCCTCTCCCCCCGTGCCTGCCAGCTGCCCCAGGTACTTCTCCTTCACCCCCGTGGCCAAGTGCCCGAAGCCCCATGGATGCCCCGTCCCCGCAGCAGGTGGGCGAGGGCACCCGCAGGGACCGTGGTGGTCCGCGAGGCCCCGAATCGCCGGCAGGGAGATGAAGCGGCTTCCTTTTCATCTCTGAGATTATTGCCTATCAGTCAGCAGGACGCTACATCTATAATTCAAAACAGAGCTCCTGTTTATAATGAGGACGTAGTGTAGCATTGATCCAGCTTCTTTTAACGCTGCCATAAATATAAATCAAACCAGTAACGCTGCTCATTTTCAAACGCAAACCTATTGCCAAGCAGTCAACCTGATTTTAACATTTTTCACGTAGTTACATGAACTGTTTTCTTTACGCCCCCACAACTTAAACACAAACTGAACTTAGTCTGTAACTGCTCTCAGACCGGGTGCTGAAGAGGCCGAGGCTGTTCACCTCAAACGGAGCACGGCCAGGAGTGGGCCCGCTGCGGGCTGCCGTGGTTTGGTGCCACGCAGGGCACAGAGGCTGCACGCAGCCCCGGCGCTGGGAGAGGTTTCACAGTGAGGAACCCGGCAAGTTTCTCCATAAATACGCCACCCCGGGAGGACTTCTGCAGCAACTTGTATAGCAACCAGCCCTCGCAGGGAGCAGACGCACCAACTGGGAATATGAGAAGTCTGTGACCGCTTGGTCTTTAGATAATAGAGTGATTGAAATGGCTTACAGTATCAAAAAGCATTTGCTCTTTTGCTCTGGATCCCTAAGAAACCCACAGCACAAATGGAAATGAAAGGCATCAGCAGACACAGACTGGCTCCCTTCCTCCACGTGCGCTGCCTTCAGACACCTTGCTCAGCCGGAGCTGCAGCCACGGGGCGATGCTCTGAGGCCAGAACCGCTGCCCTCCAGCACCCACGGGACCTGCCAAGCCAGCCTCGCATCCTACCCCAAGCCCCTTGCAGCCTGGAGTAACTCCCAGCCAGTAAATTATGATTTATGGTAGGTTGGCTTTGGTGGCCACCGGAGCAACGAGCATCCACGAGCTGCTTTGCCACCTCTCCTCGTCACCAACACTACTTTGTTCAGCAACCACCACGAGAAAAATGGCTCGCCCAGCAAAGCGCTGTCCTCGCGAGGCACGGCTCATCTGTCTCGGTGGGGAAGCCGGCACCCACCCCCTGCCTGCCTGCACCGCGAGGGGCGAGCCAGGAACAGAAGGGCCCTTCCGTCACCAGCAGCAGCAACGTGCCCCCAGGTAACGGGATGCCTATCCCACAAAACCAGCCGCTGCGTGCGGCAGCTAATTGTGCACGAGGCATTGTGTACTTAAATGAGGAAATTAGGCTTCGAGAACAGAAAAGCATATTTCATTTACGGCACAATACAAAGCTGTTGAGAAAAAAAAAAAAAAAAACCTCCTTCACAGAAGTTCTGTCTGAAAAGCGCTGTACACATAATTAAATGATACAGTTAATAAAAATAAAGTATCAAAGGGAAACTAAAATAAAGGTTTGAAGGCAAGGAAAAAGATGTTTTCAGATCTGATTTCAAAATGATGTTGAGTAAATGAGAAAGCAAATTTAACAATATTACAGCACCGTATCATTAGGAGAAAATGAGAACAATCTACTTATCACTAAACTGCATTTTTTTTTTTAAACAAACCAAAAAAAGCACTTAAAACAAAACACGCCGTTGATACAAAGACCGTAAGAGCTGGGTTAATTACAGCAGAGCAGACAGAAGGAAGGCGTTAGCCCAGGCCTCCCGCTTCCCAGGGCGCGTCCTGCCGAGCGGGACCCTCACAGGCCGCACAGCTGTAGGACAGGGAAACACGGAGCAGAAATTAAAGGACACTTCCCCCTTGGGATCTGAACGCATGGCTTCCTAGTCAGACCTGGGGACTGAGGACAGTCTGTCCCTAAATTTTCACTGCAGTACCAAAAAAAAATAAATAAAAAAATCAGAAGCATTTGCAGACACAGGCTTTGTTCCTCACACAAACAAAGGAATGAAAGTTAGCAAGGCGAGTTGCCAAAGATCTTGATTTAGTACCCATTCTCCTTGCTCTATAAACTTAATAATCTCATAAACCTCTTATTACCATCTCTCGCTACCACCTCATTCGCAGCGCAGCTCGGCGCGAGGCTCGGGCCTGCCCCCGCCACCACGAGAAGCCAGCTTCATCTCCAGCCCAGATTCAGATTAAGTAGTAATTTTTAAACGATTCGAACACATACAAATAAATTATTAAAGTTTTCTCGGGGGTTCTGTTCGTATGGTGGATGAATTATTCTTCCAACACATACAGCACAGTTGTCACTGAATGATCACTCCAGTGAGACCCGCAAAGTTTAACGTGTGCCCCGCTGAGCCAGGCCTACAGCTACAGTTACGGGAAATACCTGGTTGCTGTACCCAATGCCTGATTTAAAGAAAACCAGCAGCTGTCCCTGCTCAACATTCTGTCAAGGGTAGGGGAAAACTAAGTAAAAGTATCATTGTAATTGGAAAAATTAACAGCACACACACCCTGGGACACCAATGTTGCTTATGTTGGTCTCAAGTCTTTAGCAACTGGTTGGGTCAAGGACACCTTGAAAGAAAAAAACATTATTTTTTGTCTTACTTCAGAACCACCGTTTTCCCCCATCCACGTTAACAGCTTTAGGAAAAGGCAGGACAGAAATCCATCAATTCACCGTGGGACAGCTGGGATTTGTGTCACTTATCTCGGCATGTTGAACTGCTCCGAGATGCCTGCTCTACAGGGGGCTGCTTTCACCAGAACTGCCATTTATCCAAGCTCCTGTTCTTTCTGGGGGAAATGGGAGTGCAAGAAGCAGCCAGGGTCTGGGAGGGAGGTCGGGGAACAGGCCTGGAGCTGCTCCTCCATCCCTCAGCCATTTTCTCGTGCTCCCCACCCAGGGTAGGAGCAAGCCTCCCAGGCACGGCGCTTAGGGGCAGGGTTGTGGTGGTCATGTTTCAGGCACGATCCTGCACACTTCCCAGCTCTCACGCTTGTGTGCAGACCTGAGCCCTGGCTACCGAGGCTGAAAAATGCAGAAGCTATCTGTCCGCTGCAGAGCGTTTATAATGCAACGCATGCAAAGCCAACTGCCGAGTCGGTTTACAAAAACCAGTGGCTTACCTCCGCTAGCTACGCCAGGGAAAACAGGAGGGCTTGAATACACTGACTCTAAGGTATGTCAGAATAAAAAGAGGCTTTTGATATATATTTAATTGCAAAACTCAAAGAAAACCCAACAGCAACCTGAGGTGAATAACCGAGATGAGAGATTCAGCACGGAGAGCTCAGAGAAATGCAAAGAATTGCACATTTTCCCCCAGCTGAATACTTTAGACAACACTTCAAACAGGGAACAAACACCCAGAAGTGAAAGGAGCTGCTCAGCAGCCTGGCAGTCCTGGGCAAGGTGTTCAGATGGAGAAACTCAATGCCTCAACTGCTGGGAAAAGGCTGGTAGGCATTGTCATGTATGTTTTCAATCAGACCAAGATGAAAAAAGAGAAGCAAAGCCTCAAGAAGGTGATGCTTTTCCCACACCTAGTTTTGGGAAAGCTGAATGCTATTTTACCTCACTACAACAGACAGGTAGTCTCCAGCAGCCACAGCCAGCAGTGGATTGGGCAGAAAAACTGGTGAAACAGAAGAAGTGATAGAGGTTTCTGGCACTGGTGAACAGCCTAGACAGACCCACAAGCCTGGAAGGCTCTCATCAGCTTTTGTCTTCCCTGCAAATTACTGCAATGTTATTTTTGATCCTTCTGGTGCTTTTTTTGTTTGTTTGTTAGCTATAACTCATTTTTCTGTACTTAAAAGGGAGTAATTTTTCCTGCAACAGAAAAACGTGATACAGGTCACATCCATCTGTACCGAACCTACCAGAAAAATACTGTCGGGGGGCAGCCACCCTGAAGCAGCCCCCTGAGCACGGCAGCGCAGCCTCCGCAGTGCTTCTGAGCACCGCAGAGCTGCCTCGCACCCAGTAATTGCTTCTCTCCCTTGGAGCAGCACCCCCACGACGACCCTTTGCTGGTCAGCGAGGATGCTGTGTGCTTTCCACTGGTGTTTGCTGGGACAGGCGCTGCCGTCCTCAGTCGTGCTCAGATCGCCCTGCAGAGCAGCTCGCTCCAGCCCCACCACAGCTCTCCATAAATAACGCTTATTCCTCTATCACATACAAGGAGAAAACGTGACAGACGCTAAATTTGGCCTATTGGTCTGAACGTTTTGGCAAAATATATTGCTGATGTTTGACAGGGCTCCGCGTCCTGGCTGTTCCTGCACCGGCGCTGACCCACGGCACACCTGACGTGAGGCCCCCTCAGCAGCAGCGGGGCTGCTGTCAAAATAGCATGATCAGCATTCAAAGACGGAGACAACCACATGTTTTGTCTATTATATCCAAGTATGCATTGTTGGTTTTTTTTTAAATCACTTTGAGAGGTATGGTGGATGCTTAATGGTTTCCTCTGCACAGCCTGTAGCTCTGGTAGCGCTATTTGCACGGTTCTCATCATCACAGTATCACCAAGCACAATCCTTTCAGTGCATTTATCTCACCTCTGTCAGCTGGACAGGAAACTGAACAGAGGCACGTCCATGTTCAGACAGAAAACTACACTTGAGCACCCCCTGCCCCACTCCGTTTTTCACTGCAGACCCCAAAGGGTGAGGCCAAACCCCTGCACGCCTCCCCCTGCACAGCAGAGGGCCGGGCGGCCACCCCTCTGCACACCCTGCTGGGGACGGCAGTGGGCTGGAGGTACCAAGGACGTTTCTTCCCCCTGAGACCCGACCCAACTGCTCTCGGAGCAGACACATCGCGTGGAGCCGTGGGGGAGAGGTGGGCACGGGGAGCTCCTGCAGCACCCACGCGGACGTCTCCCCTTGCTGTGGGACAGCCCACGATTGGGAAAGGGAAACGGGAGCAAGATGAGGAAGCCTTTCAGAAAGAGGCTCTTGCGCCGTGTTTTCAAGACACGAAATGTAATTTCATTTGTAAAGGCAGCTAGACAAGACTGCAGCTGGTGTCAGGCAAATAAAATAAATAACAGACTCCAGCGTCCGTGGGAGCAGCGCGGCTCTGCCAGGTTCTGGAAGGGCTGCTGTGCTCCTGACAGGTAACGCTGGAAATGCATTGGCACGCAGCGTAGCCGAGATCTTGGCTTTCTGCTCGCTGATTCAGAACAAACCCACCCAAATCTCCAACGAAGGATAAATTATGTCGCGGCTGAGAACAGATGCTTGGCTGTACAGTGACAAACTATAAATAAATCATGTCTGCGTGTTATATAAACACGCGTGCCCACAAGCATTACCCACCTCGAGACACAGCTCGCCCCGAGCCACCATCCAGCACGGAAGATCACGGCGCAGTGCCTGGAAGCATGCAGCAGGGCCCGGCTCAGAGGGCATCACGGCTCCCTTCTGCCGGGCTCTCCCAACACCTCGACTGCACGCCGCTTACCAGGGCCCCACAGACGGCATCTCTCACTGTTCTGTGCTGCCTCCTTTGGTTTACCTTGGGTTAGTCAGGGATCAGCTGGTCAGCCGTGGCTCCCTAAAAGCACCTGTATGTCTGAGGGCATCTCTGAGAGCTCTCAGTCCTCATAGAGGATGGATCAAGCAACCTGGTGCTCTACGAGACAGGAAAACACGGCGCTTTTCCCGCAATGACCCAGTTTGCTGATGCCTTCCAACATCTCCCTGGAGCTCTCCCCAGCACTGCTCCCACACCACCAGAGCTGCTCACGAGGACGAACCAGGCCCTGAGACCGTGCCTTGTCCTAGCGATGTGTGGTCCTCACACCCAGAAGTAAAAGGTCACCTGGAACATCAGGATCTTGGCCAAACAAAGCCAGTACGTTGCAGTAAAACCTAACTACATCAATTCATGCATTTTCTTTGATTAGTGAAGTTTGTCCTCTGAAACCTGACCAATAAAACAACCGTGTTGGTGAGCAACATTTACCGATCTCAAAGCGCTGAAGGAACCCCCCGGTGTATTTTCCAGCTGTGAAGAAGCGTTCTGAGTAAGCCCCCACAAACCCGAAGCAGGGAGGGCCAAAGAACAGGCATTTATGCGTGACAGCAAGTGACACAGGAGCCAAAGTTATCAGACTGGAGGGGGTGGCTGCCTGCCTCCAGCCGGCAGGCCCATGCCCTCTGCACGAGGACGCTCTCCGTGCTGCGGCCCCAAGCCAGGCTTCACCCAGGGCCCCCAGAGGCACCTGCAGCTCCCCAGGTTCCTCCTTTCCACCCACGTTTATTTCTGAGTCGGGGGGGAAGCAAACAGGAGATGCAATCTTTGTTAAGGAGACAATATGCTGTACCTTGCCTTCAGGGAGTATGTATTAAAATTTAATTCTCATAAATATCTTTTACAGCTTAGAGAGTTAATTAGATTGAATCCATTTAGTTTTCAAACCGTTAAGTAAAGTTTTTCATTGATTTACAGATTATAGGTTGATATATCACAGCAAAGCTCCTTCCTGTTTCATTATCCCCACCGAATCCTTTTAAAAATATTATTGCATCTGAAATCAATAGCTACCCTAGCAAAGGAGGAGAAAAAAAAAACAGTTACCACATGTAAGCTTTCATCTGTGGGGCAGTCTTACCCAAAAAAAACAAGAAAACATTTTGATTCCACCCAGGTACCTGACAGCCAGGTGCTGGGGGAGGGCAGGGAATGGGGAGCAGGGCCGGGGGTGTGGGGCTGCCCCCGGCCTCGTGTCCCGGGCTGAGCGAGCACCCGTAGCGATGTTCATGGCAAGGGCACGCTGCGGTTGCAGAAAAGCTTCTTGAATCTGCATTCTCTCCTATTTTCCTTTCCCACAATAACGTTTTGGACTATATAAAATAAATAGCTACAAGCCTTTTTCCTTCACAAAACAACCACACAGATCTCTGGTCGCTGTCTTTTTATCCATTTTGGTATTGTTATATGGTTTTCAAATAGCCATACGGGTTGGTTTAGAAAGGCATGACATTTTCCACAAAACCTGGAACATATATCAAACATGACAACTGCGTTGTAAAGAACCCATTTTGAAAGTCATCCTTCAACAAGCAGGCTCCTTCCGAAGCTTTCACCAGTTCAACAGCTGGTGAGTCACCAGGCTACTCGACGATGTTCAAGAACAACTAATCTAAATTTTAAAAGTACAAGAAAAGAGGGCTGAACTCCCCGAGACGCAGGCCACGCTCTTCTTTAATGAGATCTCTTAGACAAGAGCCGAGTCAGAAAACACCCCGCCTTTGCCACGCACGAGGAGGTTTTTGTGCCGCCCTCCCTCCCGCCCGGGTGCTCTCTGCCAGCATCCTCGCCCAGCTCCTTCATCCTGCTGCAACACACGGCGATCGATAAGCAGATGGCTGAGAATATTCGAGCAGTTTCCATCGGTGCTTTCACAGATCAATCCCCGCAGCCGGGCAGGGCTGCCGTGGCTTCCAGATGAACAGCACCAGCAGGGCAGGAACAGGGGCTGAGCCGAGCACCAGCCCCCGGCAGCGCCAGCATCCCACCGGCCCTGCGCAGCGCGGGGAGCCCGGGGGCCCAAGGAGGAGGCGAGACACGGTGACGGTGGCTGCACACGCCGCCTTGTCAGCGCACAGACACACGTTCTCCTCCACCATGGAGAAAAACTTAGTTATTAAAATCAGTGGGTGCGCCATTAGATTTAGTTCCAGCCACTTTGTGTTCAGGCAGAGATACTCCTGCTGGGAGTGTGCCGGGTGAAGGGAATAAATAAATAGCTAATTCCTTACCCACTTAGCTCCCGTACCTGGCAATGCTGCCTAGCGAGTCACAGAAGATTGAAATATATGAACCCGTGGCAGAGCCTTTTTAATCTGTGCAGCGCTGAGCTCAGGAGATCGGCTCCTTCTGGGGTGACAGATTCATCATGAGCAACAAAATGCAATTTAAATACTTCCACGGTAGAAAACTTATACATTATAAAACTTCAGCACTTCGGAACTACCTTCTCTTAATAACATTTTTATAGCTGTGAAGAGAGAACGTTTGTGTTATTTTTTGTCGGGGAGCCGCAGACACTCGGCTGGCATCACTGGGGAGCTGCACCACAGGAGGACGGCTTTGCTGGGGCCTCGTGGGCGCCTTCCTCCCCCCGGCAGCACCACGTGCCCTTGCCCACACCTTAATAAATCATCATCTTCCAGCTGCTTTGTACTATTTTTAATGACAGCTGCCTCCAGCCTTCGTTATAGTAATGTAAGACTGGCTGGAATTGCCTACCACCACAGGAAGGCATCAGCGATGAGGAACTTAATTCATGAAATAACCACGTATAAATACATATTTTAAGGTTATATTGACGAGATCCGACCCCCGGTGAGCTAGCTGGCAAGTGCACCTGTACAAGGAGTTACGATGATGAAGCGTGTGATGCACTGACAGCTACTCTTCTAAACCAGAGCAACTCCGCCAATTTAACCCCACTTATTTCCAGTAATTTCCATCCCTTCAGCATCAGAGCCGCAGTGGGTGTGGATTCGCAGCCCATCCGCACTCCCGTGTGCCTCAGCAGCTGTCCGTCACCGTCCTCTAGTCCTGCTTATTCATGAATATTTGTCTTTGGGGACATGAACTCACTGCCATGGGTTTTTCCCCTCTCCTCCATGCATTACGTTTGCCTGTCGAGCTGACTCAGCAGCTCAGCTGCACCACGTCATGACCCTGCTCGGACGCTGCTCCTCGTTAATTATTTCCTGTATATTCCACATGAACATTTTCAGGTTTTATGCACGCTATTTAAAAAAGTGTGAAGTTGTCTGTCCTGCTTTTCCCCCCACACGTATGCCAGCGAGCCCTTTTTTTTCCATGGTAACTGCTTGTTTCATCTTTTCATTTACTTCAGTGCCTTTGCTTTTCTAGTTTCACCCAGCTTCAGAGCCCTCCATCGCTCCTTTCTGCACGCTGCCTAATGCATTTAATCTCCCATTTCACTTTCATTGTCTTCCATCACACACACTTTGATCATAAGTTTCTTCTGGCTGATTCTGTTTCAGCAAATGGATGTGCTTCAGAGAAAGCATCTCCAAAAGATCTTTTTTTCCCCCACATTTATCTCCCAGGATGGTTTTCTGTCCTGCTCTGCCTCATCGGTTACAGCGCTTCCAGCTCTGCCTCCTCCCTCCGGCAGCCTCTGCCTGGAGGACGTGAAGGCCTGCCCCGTGCATCACGGCTGGATTTCTCATCTTAAGCATCAAGGTCTCACGTTGCCTCTAAAGGGACAGAAGATTCGCCAGTAATAAAACCAATTTCAAGCGTCCCTGTTGGGTGTTCATCATCGGGCCAGGTGGGAAGCCCGACCAGGGACAGCCTGCACCAACAGGCATGCTGCGGGGTGAAGGGCAGGGAGGAGGGGCGGTTACCACATCTCCAGCAGATTTATTTATTTTTACTGGTTTAACCTCAGAGCTTTGCTGGATGGAACAGCTGAGACAAAGCCAAGATTTGGTTCTTCCAAAAAAAAAAGCACCACTTCCCAGTCAGGGCCAGCATCAAGGGACCCGGTGCAGAGGAGGTGGGGGCCTCAGGGGCCTCTCTTCCCTGCTCGGATAAGGCAGGTGACCCAGCTCTTCTGGAATTACTCGGAAACCAGCTCTTTTGGAATTACTGACACCTAATTGCACTTCTGCAGCTTGCACATAAAGTTATATATTTAATAGGAAAACACCTTATTTTCCCCACCCAGAGAAAATGATTCCCATGCAGCATTATTATTATAGCTTCAGCTCCGTCCAACTTAAGGAGGAAAAGCTATTACTAACGCGCACGATAATGAAGGCTTTTCTCTACCTGCATCTACTTCAGAAAGAATCGAATCAGAAATGGCACTTTTCATCTAAACAGTGTTTTGACAGAAAATATATACCTTAAAAATGTATAAAAACAGGTCACTTAACATTAAATCAATCTGCTTTCTACTGCACATTCCTTGCCCGAGTCATTGATTCGTTTAAAAATACAAGAAGCCAGAGATGCCGACGTCCTTGCCATGGGTGCCGTGAGACACGGCGGCTCCCTCGGGGTGTGACGCCTACCTCGGAGCACCCGACAAGCCTGGGAAGCTCCTCAAAACTTCATTCTGTGGAAATGGTGGGGGCCAGGGGAGGAAGAGGAGCTGACTTCATTTACCTCTAGTGGTTTTGACCCTGTCTCTGCAGCTATCGCTTCTACCCCTGAGGAACGCGTTGAAGAGACCCGTAACCCCAGGTCCCTCACCTGCACACTGATGGAGGAAGCGATGACCCAGAATGAAAGGCGGTGGTGAAATGTATGGTTTTAGAAGTCATCCTCCACGTCGGTAAACTTATCACCTGGACACGTAACATGTAAGGACTGCCGCCGAGATACCTCTCTAGAGAGTCCTCACTGACTGTAGGGAGTACTAGAGGGGGTGCCAAGGCCTGAGAGCAACTACACACAGGCACAGCGCAGGGGAGCAATAAGGGATGATGAAATGCACAGCCACCTCTACAGCATCCTTGGGGGAAAAGTTTATAACTTCATCATCTAATAGTCTTTGAAACTTTCTACTGAATCATTTTCCTCTGAAGTTCCTCCAGCTGCTCTAACTGTGGTGAATATTTCAAAGCAGATGCTGTGCTTTTATTTCAATTATTCTTTTTTTTTTTCCCCTCCCCTGTTTTTTCAGGGAATGTCAGTTTTCTGCTCAGAACCGTACACTTTACCTTTTCAGATAAGCATTTAAAGAGATATTGTATGGGTGCCAGTCTGCAGCAAGCTCGTCGCACCCTCTCCAGTGCCTGATGCTGCCATACGGTAAGGATCCAAGGCACAACGCCACGTCATGCACGGACGATGTTAATCACCTACACGCACAAATGCCCCCTGTATCGTCGGGGTGCCTTTGATTTAAACAAGTACTGAAACAGTGCAAAACGGGGCACATCTCAACACTGAAAGTTACCCACATCATACGGGGCAGGAAGCCTTGCATTATCCCATTGATTCAAATCACATCCCGCACACTGACCAAACAGATAACGCACCCAGTTTATTTAAAAACAACTAAATATCCTAAGTGGTACCTGGTGAATCTGAGGTTTCATGATGACATTAATGTCATTTGCTGTTTGAAATGGAAGAAAGGTAAAATACCTGTCTGGGAACCTAGAATAAACATTTAACTTTGAACTCACAAAAAACTCCCCAGGCTCAATAAGCAAGCTCTTGTTAAATTCTAAGCAACGTCTAAAAATAAATAAATAAAAAAAAATCAGTGGCACTTAGGTACCAACGTTTAGGACCACATGCCTGAATATCCTCTTTCAGCTACTACTGCCTAATCCTGAAGGCACAGTTTCGATTCAAAGTTCTCCAAATTGCTCGAGCCAGGCGGCCCCGAGCAGCAGCAGCAGCGCTTGGAGCGCAGGGTTTGGAGGCGCAAGCCCTGCACCCGCTGGCAGGCTACGGGCAGCACCTCCCATGCTCAATGTTCAATGCCCCGCTCCCCACGGGTGTCACCCGCAGGCGAAGCACTCATCGTGTGCCACCCCAGTCCTTCTTCAGACCTGGTTCCTGAGGCAAAGCAGCCCCGGCGCTGAGTGCCTCGGTGGATCGCCGCCAGCGCAAACTGCCTGGTGAGCCACAGCCCACTGGAGAGACTGCTGATGGCTTTTGCACACTTCAGACAGTTTTGAGCAAAATTTATTTTAGTCTCCCGATGAAGTTAGAATTCGTTAAGTAAAACTATAAGCACCGATCACCATTTTCATCATTCATAAATTTTAATACCTTTTACCACCGGCGGTATACCCGGGCAACACAGTGACAGATCCCTGCCTCTCCTCAAACACCAGGACTGGCATTTCTTCCTCCGAACAGAACAGCCCAAATGAGGTAAACCAATTTCATCCTTAGGGGAACTCAGAGTTACCTACACTTGGCTAATAAAGTAGACCGACACATAGTGTTTAAAAGCCTCCCTGTCAAGCCCAAGGGAAAAAGCAGGCAGGCTGCTCTGCAGTCACTCTACAGGCCAAAAATACAGACAGTTTCTGAGAAAAGCAATTCAGTATATCAGTGTGTTGGGGTAATAAAGAAAAAAGTAAAACCAAGGACTGGCAGCCGAAGAATTCTGTAGATCAAAAGTCGAAGAGTAATTAAAAAGAAAGGGGGGTTTCTGTGGAACTGAACGTGTAGTTAGGAAGGGAGCTGCTGTCGAAGCGGCGCGCTGCTCAATAATCTCATTGTGGAGACTGACAAAAGTTGCATCCAGGGGAATTATTTCTGAATTATTTAGAATTGGTAGTCTGAAAATGAAATGGAAAATGGGTGCTTGTACTGTTAAATGCTGCTAATGTACAAGTCTCCTGAACGAAAAAGCTCCTCAATTAAAATACTTGCAATATAGTGCCATTACTTATCAGCTGAAATGCATTTCGTACTGCCATTCTCTTCGGGAGCACAATTGTTCACTGAATTGGGAAATTAACAGCCAAATCCAGTGAAGTGCTGATCTTCCTCCTTGTACAAAGCAAACTCCCAGGGTTTTTGCTGGCCTTTGCATAACGCTCAAAATAGAGAGATAGTTTTAATCTGGACCATGACATTCATTCCCTGCCCCACCCAAATAACCTGAAAAGAATAAACATTTCATGGCCAGCTGATGGATTTTGTCGTTTTTATAATACACCGCTTTCAGGGCAGGAATACAGCAATACCTCATCTTTCAGAACTGGAAGCAAGCGCAGCAGCAGACCTCAGCACAGGGCGTGCTGCACAGCGCAGAAAAGCTCCCCCCGTGGGTTCACATCTCACTGCACTGCTAGCAAATGCCCCCCAACACGTGCACGGACTGCAGGGCTGACAGAGACCGCGTTGCTTTATTCCCCCTGTGCAGACAGCCAGAGGCTTGCAGTGCCTGCTGCCAGTTCCATGTCTCTGGGGAAAGCAAGTTACTTGAAACGCTTCAAGCTGCTGCTGGGGGGTGCAGCAATACCAACAGGAAACGTGACGGGCTTTATCTTGACCGGTGTTGGGTATGTCTGGCACTGACAGCCACGGGTAAGCAAGGTTCCCTCACCAGGCAGGTGGGCACGTGTCTTCCAGACATCTGGTTGAGTGTGAAACACCTGCACCCTACACGGGCCTAGAGAAATCCACCCAGAAGACATGGCCAACATCATCATCTGAATCTGAGACAAGAGAAACAACAGGACAAGGCTTCGTTCCCTCCTGATCCTTGGCATTAGAGCAGGGGCAGCCGATGGGCCACGGCCTCGCACCACCGGCAACCCTCAGTCCTCCCAGTAAGCCCAGTAAGGAAAAGTGACGGAGCTGGACGCGAGATGCAACAAGTTGGCAGTGCCAGGACTGGGGCAGAGTAAGGGAGGGAAGAGGTACCTTAACCCATCACATCCAATCCACTTTTATGTCAGTTCACACAAATTGTGCTCAAATTCTGCCGACGTTAAGCTCTAAGGTAGAGCATTTCTGAGCAAGCTTTTTCTTCTCTGGGTCCCAAATACACATCACATGCAGACACGTGCTATTTTGCGTAATTTTGTCGGGCAAAAGGTCAGATGTGATTCCATGAATAACCAAAAAAGCCTCTCTCAGCCCACGGAGCTGCCCCCTCCCAGAACGGGAGCACCAGGTGAGCTCCATTTTTTCTCCGCAGCCTGCACACCTGAAATCCAGAGCTGAGCTTTACCTCGCTGTCAGATGCGCTTCTTCCCTTGCACTAAATTACTGATGTTAGACAATTCTGAGATGGGAGCGTTAATTATTAATAGGAATTATCTGAATTGATTTTCAATTACAGAATATTATTTTCTATTACATTGCAATAAGACTGCAGGAATTCCATTAAATCCCAAATGAGGATCATCAATTTCCATTAAGACACACGTAAACTAAACACGTTCTATCTCTGTTGAAGCCAATGATTTCCATTACCCATTTCCATTAATTTCCATTCATTTGAAGTGACTCCATTTCAAATGGTCTTTAATGACTTGATGGCTTATCAGTATTCCGGGCTCTCGTATTTGACAGGGATATAACCTCGCTGCGTTCACCTGTTCCTGCATATTCACACGGCAAAAATCTCTTTTGAGCTTGATGATTGACTGCAGCTGGCAGCCAACTCGCCTCGACGGCTTTCCAAAGACAGCTATGACTTCTGCCCCTGCATCGACTCTCTCCTGGTAACCGTGACACGTTGACAAGTGGGTTTCTTTCTCCTGATTAAAAGGAGGAAAAAGTCTCCACAACCTTTTTCCAAAGCTGATTTTGGGTTTGACCAATTCTAGGTCTGAGGGAAACCTACTGACCCCAGCCCTGACCCCGCTGCCTCAGTGCCTGCCCGCCTGACACAGCTGGGCAATCACCCAGGGCACACGGGCACGCACCGGAGGACCGAGGTGCTAGTTTCTGCTCAAGGGCAGGATGAGTTCTCGTGCTCTTTACCATTCAGTCAGAGCACAAAAATATGCAGTGAGAACTTTTTTTTTTAATGGAAAACACGAGCTATCCGGTGGATCTCCATCTGCTTCCCGCATCACAGCCACTCGAGCAGATTCCGAACACTACTCACTCCTTCCCCTCCGTGGATTATTTCCTTCAAGACTACAAAACACAGAGCATTTTATGCATGAACACTAAATAATTAACTATTTCTAAGCTTCACGCCATAAAATAAACATGGCATTGAAATAAAGTTTCTTCCCATCACCTTAAACTGGGGCGAACAAACCAGAAGCGGGCTACTTCTGTAATGAAGAGGTGATACGGCCGTACGCGGGTGGCACAGCAGAAACATGCAGATATTGGGGTTTGGTAGCATTTTCTTTTTTTTTTTCCCTACTGCTTCTGATACCCGCTTTTAAAATATTAATTGTTAAAGGGCTCTTTCAACATAAAACGAATGGACTAAATGCAATAGCATTACAAATACAAAGTCATCAGACCGAAGCCCCAAATCGTGCAAATATTCTCCCAGAAAAATCACGCAAGTGATGTCCGGTTTGGCTGGAAAAGGCAACTTGCCAATAAACACAGAAGCTTGTTATTTCTGACACAAACATGATGGTAGCTAGAGCTCAGCGAGTCCCCACCACATTAGGTATTCAGAAAACATCAATAGAAGCTACAATTCATACGTTAGGGGATTCGGTAACTTAAGAATTTCCCAAAGTGATGCAGTGGGAAGATCGCTGGTATTAATTATGTTTACATAGAAGAAAAAAATAACTCGGAGGCATTTGTTTATTATGCTTGGAAGCACGGAGCACCCGTGTACAAGGCTCAAAGCCCCCTGAGCAGCCAGCCTTGGCCATCGGCCTGGCACAGGGCCCTGCACCCCGAGCCCACTGCTGGGTCAGCTGCCACCAGCGTCCCTGTGACGGTCATTTTGAAGGCCACAAGGGAAGTTAGAAATTAGTCCTCCCCTCATGAAGGCCCCACACGCTGCGGCCAAGTGCTGTGCCTGCAGGTGAGCTGAGCACTGAAGCCAGCGACCGGCCTGCAGGGCCCTAGAGCACGGCTCCTGCTCTTTTTTTTTAATCCCTCTTTGTGAGCCTTTATCTTTTTTCCCTTTTCTTTTTTTTTTCTTTTTTTCTTTTTTAATTCTCCCTGTGTAGGAGGAAGTTTTATAATGACTTGGAGCAGATGGGTAGGATCTGCGTGTCCTATTCTGAGCTCCGCTCCCTCTTATTTGTCTGTGCAGACTGGTGGAAACCCAGCGGGTATGATGAGGAACAGAGCTTTATGCTGACCTAGATGTTAGTCCCATGCTCTGATTACTGCATTTTTTTCCTCAGCTTACCATTCTCCTGTCTCACAGGACAGAGCGGCTCCTTGTAAATACATGGAAATCTGTGATTTAGACGCTCTTTGTGACTTTTAATAATTAATAGTCATTTTGGATGGAGGGTTACTGAACTTGAAAATCTTGACTCGCATATCCTCAGAGCTGACATTGCCTGGCACGTTCAAAGCAAGGGTGGGAGGAGAAAGCCAGAGGGGGCAGACAGACACTTACACGAGGCTCTGGGGAAGAGATGAAGAAGGAAGGCAGGGAGGAGCCACAAATAGGCCACAGGTAAGCTGAGAAGTTCCTCAGAGGCAAAAAAAATTATAGATATCTAAAGACAGTAGAGGAAACAAGGATAGGTCACTGAACAGCTTTAAGCAGAGAACATACGGGTGGGATTTGGAGGCAACTGTTTCACAACGTTTAGTTCTCATCTTGCTGAATCTGGCAGACTATTTGAGAGCAGAGGCTGGTGGTGCAGATGAAGATGGAAGAATACCGGTGGAGACGTCAAGGCAGAACATGCAGATTCAGGGCTACTGACACGAGAAGTCAAAGTGCCCAGCGACACCAAGAATAAATAGCAGTGGTCCCATGGACACAGCTGTAGTGACAGACACGGAGACGGGAAGGGAAGCAAGATGCCAGGAGAGCTGTCCCTGGGAGCGGGATCATCACCTCCCGATCAACCCAAGGACCACGTGCCAGGGCCCTATGGCCACCTGCTTTGAAGTTTTTGGAAGTCCAAGTGAAAAACAGAGTGCTAAGTGCCAGACCTGAGAAGGTTGAAGGGATGGGACTGGTCAAAAGTTTTATTCCATGCATAACTCTAAATTACTTTTCTAAAAACCTAAAGATTTAGAATTCTTTAGTGTGGCAGATACTACAGGCATCAGAAAATGCACTTCTACATTTACAATCTATTCCATTTAACAGAAATCGACCATATTTCCCCTACATAGCATTACAATAAGTGTTAAAAACCTTAAGAAAGATCATTTTCTGCTACAAAAGTTTAAGTCAAGTCAGCCCTTAATGATTTCCTAACCTTGAGAAACTGCATTATTTTTTTTCTTGGAGGGGCTGTAATAACTTCTGAGTGACATATCTGATCCACTCAGAAACGTCTGGGAATTAAGTAGGCATCAGTAGGCAGAGTCCAATTGATTCTGGAGAAAGCCAGGAAAAGAGAAGGATAAATGAGCCTCATATTACCCCCTTTATCTGGTTAGCAGATTAATTTCCTCCAGCATCTATATAATCATTTATAAATAGTTGATGGCAGCTTTACAAAAAAAAAAAAAAAAGAAAAAGAAAATCCTCAGTTCAAACTGACATCCCGAACGCCTCGCCTGCCGTGCAGCACAACGCAATGGGATCCGAACAAGGCGAGGAGGGGAAAAGAAGCAGGGCCAGGAGCAAGGGGGTGGGACACACGATGGTGGCACCTGGGCAGCTTTGGGGGGACAGGGCTTGCTGGGGCAGCTCCCCAGGAAACCCACGAGATGCTGCCAGCGTGGTAACAAGAAACCAGTACACTTTGTTCAACTTTTCTAAATTGCTGGCTGGAGGAACTGCAAGCAATCTTTAAGGAATAATGCGCAACATCTCTGTTTTACTCACAAAATCCGAATTGCCCAGTGTTTTCTAGCAGCTTGCCTCCCTTTGCTTTGGCACGGTTGTTTTCTGCAAAACTTCATTCCTTGACAAAAGAAACGATGATGTCACTCTCACTTTTGGTGCAAATTAACCACTGCAGTAAAGGTATTTGTTTATGTAAAAATGAAAGTTATGTTAAGCAAAGTGCTTTCAACTGGGTGAATATAAGGAGCCTTCACACTCCAGCCCATATGGTAAAAAAAAAAAACAAACAAAACATGCAGCGTTTGTGTCATTTACGGTGACTCAACGTCGTCCTCCTGCAGGAAGGCCACGTGATTCCCAAGGGGCACTAACCTGCGAGACGATTTACTGAGTTACAGCAGTATGGTGTGGGATGCCACGGGATCATACACGTATGCTCTACTTCACTCCTCAAGGCTTCCAGCCATGACCAGACCTTCCAATAAAATCCTCCGTGCCCAACACCGATCACTAACCCGTTATCTACTTGGCTATGCGATATTTGCTCACATGAAGCCTCTTTCTCTGAGCCACCTGAAGTTAATCTTGCTGGCTTCTGCCGGCAAAAGTATCTCTCCCAGAATGCAGATGTCTCTTAAATACTAAGAATGATCTACTAATGGTTTTATGGGGTTAATTAACTGTTTCTTTTTAGAGATAATAGAATTCGTAATGAGGAACATCGGCATTATCTTTAGTGCCACCTCTGCAAATGGAGAATATGAGATAATTGGTACTGCTATACGTTGCCCATTAGGCATAAAATTAAGGGAGGGAATTTACACGTAGCGATTACCATTGGTATTTTACTACTTTCAATTCCTATAATAGATTGCAATTCACACAATGGATGTGTAAAATCCTTGTTTCTATCTTTTAGTAAAAACTATATATTCTGCCAGAATGGCCCTGTCTGTTGTTTCAGTGCAGCGTCCCCTCCCCGAGAGCCCACATCTCTCCCAAACCCCATAAAAGCACCTAAATATATTCTGTATCACATCACAAGTACTAAAGGCATCAGGACATAGTGGTGTTCTATTGATTCAGCAAATCTACCAGGTTTTTAAGTTTCTGACACCACAGTTAAGATAAAGCCCTAACATCCAAATATTGTCACAGTCCAATAATTTGCCCTTTTTTTTTTTTATCCAGGACCTAGAACGTAAGTTTTGATACCATACAAAAATAAACTGGGTAGGGGATTCCTCCGTTCTGCCCCTATACACGAGCCCAGCACAGCCCCCGGGACACTCGGCTGTCACACACCGAGACCTGCAGAAGACAGCACTGACCCGCGCTCCCCGCTCAGCGCCCTGGGCTGCTTTCATCGGGAGCATTTCCACCCACACCTCCCGGAACGCATTGTTCCACAGGCGCCAAGACATTATCATCCAAATCTTGTCAAAATCAGATGCAGTTCGGAAAAGGTGTTCTGTTTAAATCCCGTTACCCACAGCTTTTCAAAGTGCCCAGGTGATGCAGGTATCATCTACTCTCCTTCCTTCAGTTAAAGGCAAGTTCACTGAGTAGGTGTTTCAGTAAATATCAGATCCACCAGAGGAATCCATGGGGCATCCTCCTCGCATTTTCAGGGTTACCCTGAAATCAAGGAACAACCATTCCCAGCGCGACGGAGCAACCACCCCACCCCACCGCTGCCCGGTTCTCGATGTTGCAGAGACCCCACAGCGGGAGCCGGCCTCAGCTCGGCACCTTCCCATCCCCAGGAACAGCCCCAGGGATTTGGGGAGCACAGCCCACATCAGTGCAGCCGCCTTTCAGCTAAGGGCTTTCCCTGCACGTGGGGTCAGAGAGCCCAGGCTCACTCGCACAGTGCATTGAAGACCCAGACCACGAGCGTACACGCGTGCAGGTCCCAGTGAAGTTTCTCTGGAGTGAATTGTGCTTGCAATCACAGCATTCTGACGTATTACAACCATTTCCTCAGCAAAACTGAGTCAAACATTTGTTAAGCATTTTACTCCTCCTTTCCTTTAAAGCTTTATATATTCTTCTCATCTTTGTCCCCAGTGACAAAGACAACAATGAAGCTCCGAAACAACGCTGAGCGCCTTGTAAATAAAACCAAAAGGGTCTCAAATTAAATATTAGCATTGTACAATTTATTTTTCTGCTACAACTCGTAAAAACTATTACATTGTGCTCCTGCAGCATAGGATATCAGCAAATTCTCTAATTGCTTTACAGAACCCGGGAGCACCCGGCTCCCCGGAGCCGACCCGCTGGTCTCAGGACATAGCAGAACCTTCACTCGTAACCCCCGTGCCACAGCCAGGCTGATCTCAGTGCTTCAGGTAAGTTTGAGCTTCTAGAAAGTGTTGTAAATGCAAAACCTACTTCATGCATTTCTCTGAACAAGTGTCTGTAGATGCTTTCACAGATCCAGCTTGGAGAGCAGATCCCTCTGAGACCAGAATCCACTTCAATCCGTTTTATAGGATTTCAAACCATCCATTTCTCACGTTGCTCCAGGCAAATCAAAGGAACAAGACTGCTGGGAAACCCCTTGGGCTCTGATGCTTACAATTCCTTACTGGCAAATACCGGTCATTGGCACACAGCTACCTTCACCCAAGTCTTTGCTGTTTCAGATTAACCATTTATCACAATTTTCCCTGCTCCTCGCTACGAAATGTTGATTTTTAGAAGATTTAGAAGGGATGGTCGATACGTTAAGCCTGCGACTTTCCTAGACCTAGCATTTCCTCTGCCTGAAGTCACAAATCTCGCCACGGGTCTGACGCCAGTCATTTGTGTCCTGGGCTCCTGACTTGGCTGCTCATCGTCATTAAGAGGAGGCATCGCTGCAGCTCACTGCCGCGGTCGGAGCCCCGGGAGTGGTGCGAGCACTCGCTGAATACCAACGTCGCTGGGACCAAGATCGCAGCACCACAGAATCATTAAGGTCAGAAAAGACCTTGACGTCTCTGCTTTTTCATCGCTTATTTTCTTTCTTTGGTACCCGCTCATTTTCTTGACTCTTTGATGCTTTTAATCACAATCAAAGTCTCCTTTGCAAATCTCTTCTTCGCGAGAGATGCGCTCCTTCTGCTGTCACGCATAATTAACTCGCGGGTGCCAACTTCCAAATGGACAAGTTTCTGTATTTGCCTTGGAGTTTGCCTACAAGATAGCTACTGTTGCAGTTGACCTTAATTAATAGTGTGCCTTATTAATTAAAAGGTGTTGCACCATCCTTACATTTGAATCCTCTGATATTAGTATTACTGCATCCTCCGAGTGGCTATGATACAGCAACTGCCAATTAAATTTATATGATCTTTATTTTTAGACGGAAGCTTAGGGAAATATGCACAAATGTAAGTGTGCCACCGCAAATCTTTCCAGAAGTTTCCTCGATCAGATCCTTACAAATCCTCAGCTGTGCAGCCCCTTGCAGTAGACTCATTTGGGGTTTGTGCTAATGCACTGGGGAATCCTGTAATCCCTTGTCGTGAGTATGAAGGATTTCGCCCAGCCTATTAACAAGCAGAATTATAGATTGTCAGGGAGTAAATCACCCACCCTTTTCTCGTCGTATCAACAATAGATTGAGAAAAATTACTCATTCATTTTTATAATCCTTTAATTCTTGCAGATGTTCCTTTGAAAATTGATTTGAATCGATGAATCATAGGGCAAGATTGGGGTGAATTTTTCAAGCTGAAGACAATTGCCTTCCCCGTATACACCCCTTTGCCTACTACAATTCATCAGTTTCAAATGGTTATTGTGACAAACTCTGGAGTCAACTTCTGAGGCTGTAGAATCAAATGGTTTTTAATTAGATGAAACTCAGCTTGTTATATTTTTCCTCCCCCTGTTCCTCAGATAGGGGATAAGGGCAGGATAAAGAGTCAGAAATTCACCCTTATCAGATGCCAGCTCAGGGACACCTAGGCCTGCTCAGCACCCCCCCAGGACACGGCAGCACGGTGAGGAGCCATACGCAACGCAAGAGCCACAAGCACCCGGGACAATTTCAGCAGGAAGACCAAAAGAGCTCAGAGCCAGGCTCATGCCAGAATTTACATCTACATTTATCTACGAACATGCTTTAGAAGTGTCTCAAATCTCATTTGGCTGATTTTCTCACTTCAGCTTGCTGACCTACATGTGGCACCACGCGAGCACGCGGTTTCCATGCAGTGGCAAGAGCCTCCTTTTCACCCCTGAGGACAGAGTGACCGGTAGCAAGAGAAGATAAAACACAGCTTACCACAAGCACAAAAGCCAAAATAAGAGTGTCTTTAGATGCTGTTGGATGCAGGACACACCTTCTGCAAGTTTTACTGTTACTTTTGAGCACTGCCCATGAAGGATTCAGGGTACAGCTTGCACCTCCAAGGCTGCCTAACATCGCATCCGTGCAAGTGCCCAAATGCCATCGGGTCAAACGCCCCTCCTGGACACGCAGGATTAAATAAAACCATAATAAATAAATAAATGAAAGCTCTGCCGCCTGCTGACCTGAGGATGCTGCTGCCCATGGTGCAGCCTGTGGCACAGCACACAGCACCCGCGGGGCAGACCGCGTCCCTCCTGCTCCACCAGCAGCCTGACACCAAGTCACCGTCGTGCACTGCAGCTTCAACAGGCAGAGCAGGAGAGCTTGCTTCTGGAAGAACAGCAGCCGCTAATTGTCAACCATTATGGAGAAATGGAGCTTGAGGATCCTTTTAGAGAAACAGTAACTTGGTTGGAACAGCGCGGGAGAGGTTGTCTGGCTCCGCTGGAAGCGTTGCGGTCACACGCGGCAAACCGGTGCTGCGTAATGCCCTAAGTGCATTAGCTTTCTGCTGGAGTGCTGCGGCTGAGAGAGATCGGGAGGAAATGATCTGTGCTCTGCCCATATGATACAATTACCACTGAATTATATTCCAAAGCAAGGCAGCTTTCATACGTTTAATTAAATTTAATTCAGAGCTAGAAATCATTCCTGTTATTATTTTAAATATATGCTCACCTTGCACTCGATAATACACAGAAAATTTCTTTGGGGGAAAAAGTGAACAAGAATAGGTTTTTCCTTTTTTAAAAATAAATAAATAAATAAATTGCTCAGGCAGAATGTGTGTGTCAGCCTCCACCTTCCCCCCATGCTCTGGTCTCCTTCTTGCCTAAAAGTCCCCAGCAGAAACAGCTTCTAATATGGGAAGGAAAAAACAAAAACTGACCTCACCTGTGCTTGTGTTTAAATCATCTGTGTTTGAACACAAATCGCTGATGACCAATGGAAACATGGGGGGGTCGAGTTGTCTGTTTTGTCCACGTGTTTTTACTTCTGTGATGGGAGAGCAGAACGGCCACCTGTCTGCGCAGTAACAGCAGCATTGCTCCCTCGGCCCCAGGTCCCTTCCCGATTCAAACAAAAGTCACAGCAGGGAGTCAGAGCGTTTCTCCCTCCAAACAGAAGTTTAGGGGATGACTGCAATGACACCAGGTCTCTGGGAGCAGGGCACACCAGTTATTGCCGGCCCCATACAGCCCCTTCAGTTTGTACGGCATCAGTGTTTTTAGGGCTGATCTATGAATCTTGTCACCAAACCAACCTAGCCTGGAAAACAAGCCCCAGCTCTTTGAAATTAAAGAGAAAATACAGACTGGAAAAGATTTGAAGCCCAGACAGAGCCAGAGAGGCTGTACAGAAGAAGGAGGCACGGGGTTTGGGGTGGCCCCATCTGCACAGAGCCCCTCTGCCTCCAGGCACGCAGACACACGCACGTCCCACCGGGCTCCCAACGCGACACAAAGGCTGAAGGCTGCAGCGAGCAGAAGGCCCTGACTTCGCTTCTGCAGGCACGACATTACTGCTGAATTTCAGCTTTTGTTTATTTTGCCATGGAGTGCCTTCTGGGCTGCTTAAGTGTGTGTATAACGTGTATTCTGCAGTAATTGTTTCTTTTTCTGGGGGTTAGAAAAGCTACATTATTCTTGTAGATGACAATGCTGTTAGTGTAAGGATGTACTGCAGCTCCAAACAAGGGGAGCTCTGTCAAAGCAATGAATGATTACTGTTTTCAGTGGTTCTCTTTCCCTGCAATTGTTTTTTAATAAGTAAAAAGTTCCTAGGGGACTACTATTTTTCCTTCTCCCTGCAGAGTGTGGGCTATTGTGTTGGAGTATCAGTAATAAAGAGGCTTCTCATCCATCTGAGAAGGACAACGTGACATCAAGGACTCATTCAACAATGCAATTTTAACAAACGAATTCAGGGAGACTGAATCTGGACCAACACCAAACTCAAGTGAAAGATGGTCATTCTGGAGCGAGAAGAGAGGACAGTAATTTGAACCAAGAGAAGCAGCAAAGACCAATTACTTTCCCCTTCACATTTGTGCATAGAGCAGCAAGAACAAGCTGTACGTTTTTCTTCTCAAAGAATAGATGAATTCCATGACTTATTAGATCCTAGGCAGTCCCTATGGTTTTACCTCCTCATACCCTTTGTCATCAACACACCCACTGCTGAGAGAGGCAACAGGCAGGGCATCATCCAGACACTGCTAGGGAAATCTAGTCACTCCAAACATACCAGGGTGTACTTCTGTAACTCAGTGTGGAAAGCAACAACAGGCTTTCTGGAAAAAAATAAGGTCATTTCAAACAAACAAGGCAACATCTTGACATTGGCATACAAGGGGATTTATAATTCACATTACCATCACCACAATTCTTTTATTCAAGATCGTGCTCGAATATTCAAACCGCTGGCATTAAGTTCTTTGTAAACAACAGCTGACTGTACTTAAGGCGCGTATTATTACTTTCCAGGTGTCTTCGGCCTGTATTCCTGCTGCTGCACCTGCTATAAAACGCGAGAGCCCAAGGCCCAGGCAAAGACCCTCTCTCTGCACACAGGGCTGAGTTCAGCAGCTGTGACCAGCGCTACCAAGGGAGGCAGCCGGTGGCTGCCCCGAGAAACACAAAGCATTCAGGAATAACGGAGCCGTTTCTGTACACTGGACTGCTGATACTTTAATTATTGTCAGGCTTTTTATTGGTTCCAAGTGTTTTATGAGCCTGACAGAGCTACCCTTTTTCTCCACCTCCTCCATGGGGTGGCCATTCTGTGATTACTTCCAAAGGCCAGAACATCTCCTGTCCCCACACAGGGTCCACAGGGAACAGTGACACACGGTGCCAATACCTGTAGGCACTGACTGTGCTGATCTTCGAGTGCTGCAAGGCCCTGGTAGCCCCTGAGGTCCAGAAATTATCTGCGTGGTCTTCTCCTGGGTGTGCAAAATGCTTAAAGCTATGCATTCAGAAACAGTTCATACTTCTTTCAGCTGAATATATGCCCCATAATCATGGTCAGAAATAGCTAGGTTCTGCAAGAGAATCTTTATGTTTCTTACGCTAAAGATCAATTTATTGTCAGATGGACAAGAGCAGAGAAGTTCCAATTAAATATGCAACAAACTTCATTTTATTCTTTCAGCATCATTTTAGTAAGAGAGGCCACAAGTCTTGACAGCCAAAGAAAGTTGTGTTTCAAGGTGGAAGGCTCCCACCTGTCTTGGGAAATGATATTACTAAACCAAATATACGTGAAAGCCTCGTTTATTCCCATTGCAGTTAATAAACAAAAATCCCACTGTCTTCTAGGTGCGTATTCAGGTCCCAAAGGCTAAGAACAAGCTAGACAAGTCCTCCTCCATCCCTGTCTGTTCCTGTTTCTTCTGCTCACGCAGCAAGCCCTACAGTAAGATTATTTTTACATCCCAACCCCAGGCACGTTGCAGGATGGCCCCGCCACAGAAGGCTCGTGCAGCCCCATCTCATGGCCTGCACCCCGGCCTCGTGTGGCCCTCCGGCCGAGGGCTCCTGGAGCCAAGGCCGAGCGTGGACGTCTGGAGAAGTGAGGTCCTTGTGGGCTGGGAGCACACACGGGCCACGAAGCTGAGTTCATTGTGAGACAAACAGTCCATGAAAAACAGGGCACCAGCCCGCTGGAAGGCCAAGGCAGCTGATGTAAAAGCTGCTAAGGACGGCAGTGAGGGCGGCCTGCGCGGAGCAGGGAGGTGCCGGCCTGGGGGCACCACAGCAGCCGAGGCAGAAGCTGCTGAGAGGCGCCCAGGTGTCAGTGCCCCTGCACAGCACCCAGCTGCTGACCCAGACCCCCGGACGCCTTGCTCACAGGCCTCTCACGTACTGGCAGGCATCCTCTGACAGTTTGAAAGAAGCGAACAACAGATCTCAGAAGCCGAACACAACGTACAGCTGACCCAGCAAACGCTTTCATTACAGAGTTCAAAGGAGTGGGGAGAAACACTCCATGAAATCTAGAGCACTGTGTGCATATTAATTCTGTGCACAGACAACAAGCACTGAAAATAAATGGAAGTGACACACGGACTTGTGACACGCCGGAGATCAGGACAGATTACACAACAGCTACTGTCAGCCTTCCTGGAGCATCAGGGCTCACGTCCTGCAACCTTCCTGCTCCCACGCACTGCGGCTGCGGTGGACACAATTGCCTGACAGCAAGGGCAGGAATCAACCCAGCGTCAGTCCTTGCCGTTAGTTAGGAAGTCAGCCAGTCCTCCCAAATTCTTTAATAATTAATGATAACTACCTAATGTCCTTATATTTTAATAGCTTCTAATCAACTTCTAGGGAAGACAAAGTCAGCCCGCTCTGTGCCCCACTTTATTTTCTAGTCTTTGATCTCATGTAAAAAAAATAAAACATAGTCCAGCACAGACAATTAGAGCATACTGCCACCAATAGTGCAACTAGGCCATTCTGGAAGGAAAATATTTTTGTAACATTATTCTAAATCAATGTTATTTTCCACAGTTTTTTTCAAAATGGGATGTTCAAAATTCCATCTAATATGAAATTCTATGAACTTGATAGAAAAGAGTATTTTTTTTTGGTGTTACGACTCTTAGGTAGAACACCAGTGTTATGAAAATAATTAGAAACTTCCTGACTACAATAAAAGCAACTTGCCTAAAGTCCGTCTCAAAGACTACCTGACAGTACAGCTGAAAGCAGATTTTGAAATTGCTCCGCATGGTAGAGAGGTTCCAGCACCCCAACCCACCTGAGAACAAGTTAGTGGTATCCACTGTAACAGAGCTGAGAACCATCATTCTCCTTCTGAAGATTTAGTTAATGAAGATGATTTGAGACAGATTAAGTAGGCAGAAGACAAAAAAGGAGGAGAAACCAAGAAGCATCTAATGCAGGATGAATCTCTTGCAGTAGAGCTTTCCTGCCCAGCTGAAGCTCTCATCCTGCAGCAGCCTCTCCACCACACTGAACTTCCAGTCCTTGGGAAAACGCAGAGCTTACCGAGAGCAGGTGGACACGTTATGAATGTGGATCAGTCTGGTTCGTAGTATTGACAGCAACAAAACCTTTAAGGGAACTGTTGTTCTTAATTGTAGACAGCAGAAGAGCTAGCGTTAATCTTAGCCACCAGGAGATTGCTTTTACAGGCAGTGCAGATCTATTTAACACGCAGCCTGCAGTAATGGTAATGCAAGCAGATATTTGGCCTAGTGACTTCATTGCGAGAATTGACTTACTAGAAGAACTCGGAATATTTTTCAATAAATCTAATGTTTCAGAATGTTCTTCCTGCCAAAGTAGCACTTTATTTCTGTAATTTGTAAAAGTGAGCAGTAACACACTTTAGATCTAACAGTCTTCTCAGAGGGACCTCAGAACGCGTTGCCATCATAAAATAACTGCAGTGTTAAATGTAAGGAAATTCATATGTAAAGATCATTTCCCCACAAATTAAAAAAAGTAGTACTCCATGCTGAAATCCAAGAGAACTTACAACACCCACCTTACACATGCATGTAGGAAAATACATGAGTCAGAGGGAAAGTTCTGCAGAAGAGCACTGACTCCTTGGAGCTGAGATTTAGCAGGAGACACTCCAGTAAATACATCTGTTCTTCAGAGCAGCCAAGGCGCCTTCAATGACTACTGTGATCATATGAAAGATAACAGCAAAAATCTGGAGTCTAGAATACTTCCATGCTATAATGGTCTGCTATTGATTGAAATGTGAAGTCACTAAAACTACAACTGTTGGCATTTAAACACTCCATCCAAAGCTGAGGCGGCTTGGCTTCGCAGAGATGACAAAAATAACAAAAGCTGCATCACTTCAGAGCTGTCTTCCATGGAAGTATGAAGACGTTATTGGATTTGAACTAGCTAAAGCGTGCATCATATTAGTTCTTAGCAGAGACAGGCATAAGCCTGCAGCGTACTAAAATACACAGCTATTTGGGTTTCACTTTGTTAATTTCAAGAAGACAATTATTTTCCTTAAATCAAGCAGGAGGTTAAGAGCAAGGAACTTCCACGTAGCCAGCTTGGTCAAACTGCCAGGCAGGCAAAACGCAGAGAGCTACATGAGCACAGAGGGCATTTGACAGCTGATGGGATGAAAACCTGATCCTCAGAGCGCGAGTGGGAAGCGACCATTCAGCCTCCTACGTGATGGCTATCTGTCTGCGCAGCTTCCAGACGCCCAGATTGCCAAGGATGATGTATTGGACGAATCTATGACTGTTGCCTCAAGCACCTGACAACTGGGAAGAAATTACGTGAGAGTTTGTCATTGGTATGGATGCCTACAGTGCAAGGAATTCAGGATGGCCAAAAAATAATCTCCGATTCATCAGTGAGCATTTCAAGAAGCAGAACAGCCAGGAAAAATACAATGATTTTTGATATTCATCAACTCTCCTGCAGCTTCTTGGTTAGAAGGAAGAATGGATTCTTATTCTTTTTGGTTGCCGGATCAGAAACATCCCTACTTACAAACTTTTCCTTTAAGAGCTGCATCTTCTGCTTTGTCTTTTGCTTCACCTGACCTTCACCTGATTGAGATTTTTTTTTTCTTTGCCTCTCAAAGCATCTGCAAAAATATTTGGCTTGTCCATTTTCCCTCTCAGACACTACAGTGAGCATTACCTGGTGTGAGGGTACCTGTGCTGGGCCACCCTGTGGCACTGACACCTCTGGCTGCAGGACCAGCACCAAAGCAACCAAGTGAAAGCTTTACAAATCCCCAGCTTTATTTCCAGCAGAGAGAGCACGTTTCTACTGCTGCCTGCAAAACTTTAAGGCAACATATATCCAACATAACAAGACCACCTTAAATGAAAAGGAGTTTCATAATATTTATTCTTACCAGAGCTAGCTACTGTTCCCACTTAAAAATTCTCAGTGACTTCCTCTGCCGTACACAACAAAACCCAGCTGCTCAGGCCAAACAGCAAGTAACAGTCGCTAAGCAGGAACTTCACTGATCAGCAATTATCTGCCGATGGGGACCAGTAATAAGGGACAAACTGGTGCTGTGTGTGTACCGCGTGTGCCTCAGAAGCATACGGACTGCCAGGTCCTGAACCTTACTTGCAACGAATGTGCCGAGCGAGGTCTGAACAAAGAGATCCTGTAAATGTGACAGTGTGAGTCACGATCTTGGAGCCTGACAGCTCAAGAGCAATGGTGACAGAACATCCACCACACACCCGTGCCTGTCTGCGCAGGTGGCACTGCCGACTTCACGGCCCTGCGGTAGGGCGAGGAGGATGGTTGAGCTTCGTTCGTCTGCAGCCCTTGACCTAAAACATGCGTCAGCTGGGAACTTGGCAAAGTCCTCAGACTTCGTCAACAGGATATAAAAACCTACATTAAGTAAGTTTTGACAGCGACAAATTTTACGTTACTTTTATTTCTCTTTACCTTTTGTTTTTAAAGGCTGCAAATCATTCCTTATTTTTTCCATACTCTTTAAAAAGGGCTCCTATAAGTTTCTTGCTTTCTATTGCCCTCATTTATAAGAATCTGAGATTTTTCTATAGCACTGAAAATATGCGATTAAAATTTGGTTTGGTTAAAAAGGGAAATCTTCAAAGGAAGAAGCTCAATAAAATGGTCTTTGATTTAACTGCCCCTTTTTTCCTACTGATCTCACATAGATCATTTACATTAGACTTCAGGGTTTTTTTTTTTTGATACAACCATAAAACATCTTTCCCACAGCGTGTCTTTTTTGCTAATCACCAGAGAATAATGATACCTTTTGCAAGAAGTTCGGATCTACCTCATCATCGGAGGCCTGCCAGACCGTTTCAGCAATGTTCCTGGGTTTTCTGGCTTAGGCTAGCAGGTTACGGATCCGCAGCATGTGTGACTGTGCAAAGTTTTACAGCACTGGGGCCGACAAATGGCAACGACCAGATGACTTGTCTTCCACCTCGCCCCCAGGCCGCCCAGCCTTGCCTCACCACGGAAGAGCTCACACAAACGCGGAGTCAGCAGAAAGCCTCCCATCGGCACGGAGCCCTGCTCAACCCGCTGCTGAAGTTGTTTCGGTGCTTGGCCACGCCGAAGCCAAGATGCAATTCGGCAAGAAGAGAACACCACCACTGAGCACCACCACTGATGGATCTTTCTGTCCAGCAGCGTTCAAACTGAAATTTAACTAAAGCTTAATGGCTTAGCCACATCAGCGAAGTTTTCTTAATGAAAGATGTTACAGGGTTTTTAAGATAAAGATGCCAAAATAAACACATTTGCTCATATCACTAGAGTTTTGATAAATAAACTCACTACCTTCTCCTCTACAGTTAACTTTGAAAATGTACTTTTCCAGCTGGCTGATAACTGCAATAGGAGAGGAATCAATTATAACCTGAGAGATATCGTGATGATGCTTGAAAAGAATCACTTCCTTGCACTGTCACGGTATGCAGATTCCCCGTTGCTCAAGGAAAGGATAAGTGCCAATTTTCACTAGCACTCCAACACAGCAGCTGCAGTTACTGGAGAGGCCCTCGATGACCAGGTCAAGACAGACGTGATGCCCACCTTCAAGAGGGTCACGGAGCACCACCTGCGGACCTGCTGGCCGGTCCCACCTGCATCCTGCTGAGACCCCCGAGCAAACCCTCCTGCAGATCATTTCCCGAAGCGTGAAGGACAAGGAAAGGAGTGGGCACACCCAGCGCGGAGATACCAAAAGCTAATTATTCCTGATGGCTTCTTCAAAGGAAAAGCGTTCAGGCCAGTTTACCAACAAACAACAACAACAAATAAAAATTAAAAAATAAAAAATAAGTACCTCAGAGAAACTATCTACTGAGCATAAGGGCTGGGGAGGGACAGGTGGTCTTTAAAATTAATCAAAGAGCCCCTCTAAGAAAAACAAATATGGATAATTAGATATTTGGAAGTCTTATTTTCCAGCTATTAATGCAGACAGAAAACGGGCTCCCCCTAGCACCGTGGCATTAGCTGAACTGGCTTCTGAAGGATTCCTCTGAATTATGGAGCCATGCAACACGAGGTTAAGGAGAAATCCCTAGAAAGGCAAACCAAAGGGTGGATCTTTGTGTCCAGCACAAAAGTTACCTAGTTTGGTGCACCCTTTTAGCCTCTCTTTTTTTATTATTATTTTTTTTAATCACTACAAACTGGGAGAATCAGGTGCTTACCACCAGTAACTCTCCTTTATACACCCTCACGAATTAGTAGCTGTTTTAGGAAGTTCACTGGCAGAGCTGGATCATTTGCACCAGCTATGACCAGGCAGCAGCTGGGCATGCTCCTGTTCGTTGTGTTAGTGCCGGAGTACCACCAGACTGCTCTTGTAACAGCATTGCAGTGCCAGGAGAAAAGCATTCGCTTTTCAGGGCAAAGAAAACGTCTTCACAAAAATCCAGGTTCACTTGCTGGGTGTAAAGGCATCAATTAGAAGCTCTACAAAATGCGGGATACACGATTTAATTCCAGAGAAACATAATATACACGGGAAACCCCGTGACTGGCCTAAGGGGAGATTGGTAAATACAGCCCTGAAAGAACGGGGGCAGCTTTGATCACTGGTTACTGTTATCATCTTTCCATCTAGTCCTAAAGGCTAAGCTACTTACTGGGAGCTTTTTTCACTGTCCTGCATCTTAGAAGGGCCGCTTCAGGTCTTAAAGGTTTAATCTTTAGACCCGTAAGAAGGGCAACGCCGCTTCCCCTCCTCCTTGCTTCGGGAGCTGGATTCCTTGAGAATAAAACCTGCACTCTGAGCTGCACAGACACCATCCTGGGCTGGGCAGGGAAAGGGCTGGGCTTTGGAAGCAGCGCAGTAACTTATTTCCACTGCCACTGTTACAACAGATCTAACTGGAGTAATTAGGTGCTGAAATCCGCAAACTTTCCCCTCAAAAATTAAATACTTGCATAAAGGCATGTTAGACCCTCCAAATCTGACAGCACAGAGGACAAAGCACAGCTACAGCTAGGAAACGCAGAGGCCTGTGCTCCATAACCCAAGCGGATGGCAGGGTGAGGCACACGGACCGACTCCAGGAGCCTGCAGTAAGTCCATGTTAAATAAGTTCACTGCGGAGCTAAGCACTGAGCTGGGGCTCGTTTGAGAGCAGTGCATTTGAGGCGGTTAAAGTTTGCAGCAAGTTGCACTAATTAGGTAATACATTACAACGGAGTTAATATTTCACTCCTGACACCACTTACAGGTACCAGCAGCCGCGTTCCCCCTCCCCAGCACACCACTCGCCATCACAGAGGGCAGCTTCATGCCGCAGAAATCAGAAGTGTAAGCGAGGCACAAAGCACGAAGAGCTGCGCTGGGAGGAGAGAGACTGTTTCTTGGAATTCCCTCCCCCCTCATCTTGCTAATGACATTTAATTGGACAGGCAGATGAGATGATAATGTATTTAATACACAATTAGGAACACCAAGGACCTTCTCAGCCTTATGTCCAGCATCTCTTCCTAGGTGGCTACAGCAACGTATACCAAGAACAGCTGATGGCTCTTTTAAGACACAGCCCGGCTGTGAGGTTTTTTTTTAATTAAAAATAATAATTTTTAAAAAAAGTCTTCAGGGTCCCAGTGCACAGGACTCAGTAGAATGAACAACTGCGTAATAAAAATGAATCCAGACATGAACTGCCCACACAAGGTAAAGAAAGCCTTCCAATGACCCGGGAGAAGCCTAACCGCAGCAGTGCTTGCAGAATACTTTCACAGACACAAGTTCACTTACACATAATCAGGGTATTTTTCTGCACTACCGGTGTCCCACTGAGGTGTGCCTCTACAGGGAAGGGCAGCAGCTCAGCATGCCACAATGAGCAGAGCAGCGAGCCTCACCCGAGCGGTCCCCACTCAGGACACACACATCCCACAGCACAACCGGGCCCCAGAGCCACCCACCCCGGGTCAGGAGACCTCCGCGAGAAGAAAACCTTTGAGGTCACGTCACAAAGGAACAGGCTCTTGAACACGCATGCCGACAAGAACGCAAAGAAAGCACACAAAAAATTGCACCCTAGTAATTTAGTCACACTGACAGAGAGCTTGGCATGTTTGGAAGGCACCGAAGTAGTTGGTGGTTTCATTAATTAGCGTTACGTGTAGGAATACCGAGCGCTAGGTCAGACTGCTCGTTATCCCAACGGGGTGCCGCTCACAGGGAGCTCTGTGTCGTGCCTGACGGTCACAGGGGCTCTGACGGGCTGGGCTAGAACCGCGGGCCCGCGGGAGAGACACAGGCTGCACAAGCTGGAAGTTGTTACAAGATGATTATAGGAAATCAAATGTCGCTGCAAAGCGTGATTTTATCTCGATATCAGCACAAAGTCCACCAAACCTCAGCTTGTCCCCTTGGTGATCCCACTTGAGGCAGGGACCCCTCACACCCCCCTGGCCAGCCGGCCCGGGCAGCCAGCTCAGTCCTCAGCCAGCTGAGCTCGGTGTGACTTTCTGCAGGGTATCTGAATGACTAAGTACACAAAAGCAGCTGAAATCAAATTATTATCCACTTGGATTTCTGCCCAACTCCAGATTAAGTTGCCAAATTACTTTCCATTAACTTTTATTTTTCCCACAGCCATTCAGTTTTCCACTATAGCTTAGCCCTCTGCCAGTAAGCAGCTTAATTGCCAGCTCTTCCTTCTCTCGCAGCTATCTCGGGGTGGTCGGGTGGCCTGCAATCCCATTTGTCCTCTGCACGTTGGCAGTCTGTCACGTGTAACACAGAAACACTAATGCCAAGGGCCTTGATGCAACGTCCACCTACGTCTAAAAATAACTTTCATCAACTTGCACGGTCTGGAAGGAAAAGCCATAGGACCGTGCTATAGAAGCACTACGATGTGTATGCAGACATGTATAACCTATAAAACAAAACCTTTTCCCACAAGGTCAGCCAAGCGGTGGAAAAGGCTGCATCCTTGGAGGCTTCCCAGGACCTCCAGCCCACCGGCATTGCTCTGGGATGACAGCTACACCTGCGTGCAGCTCCGCTCTCCTTTGTGGCTTCCCCAAATGCTCATCACATTACCAAGCATCAGCACGTATTCTGCCTGGTGCGATGTCCAGCTTCTAATGCTCTAAACTGAGATTTAATAACAGCCTAATTGAAAGCAAGAGCGAAGACAGAAGGAGAGCGATGAGAAATGCTAGAGGTTTCCAGCCTGGCCACTGAGGAAATTTAAGTGGCCTCGTGTCAAAGCATCACCGTTTCCACAAGCCAGGAGCTGTCGGCTGACGGATGAGGATGTGCACACATCTATATCTTGCAGGCAGATGTGGGACCGAGCAAAGAAATATTGCCATGCTTGGTGTGACACTCTCACTTAAAGTCACTGGCTTTCCGAATATTTTACTTCGGGAGGTTTGTCCCACTGGAACCATTTCAGTTATTTAGCCTGGACAAACTGCCTTTCAGTCATCCGGCTGGGACTGATTAATTATGCTTCTTCCAGGGAAGAATATACATAAGGAAAAGGAGGTCAGCACAAATACCGCTGCAATAGGTGAAGTCCTGCTGCTGGGCACCGCCGCAAATGGAGGTTTGGCCACGCCATTTTGGTCCCATTAGAATTAGCTTTGATTTTTTCTTTGGAGACATCTCAATCACAGCATTAGCAGCTCATTTCCAACATATAAAAGGGGCTACTGAAAAAAATCACCCTTCTGTTAACAAATCTTCATTTACCTGAAAATTCCTGCTTGGCCCTTTCCTGCCTCGTGTCTATCCCTGCAGTGGCAGAGGCTCGCATGGCGGGGGAGCTGCCGACCGACGTGGTATTCAGATAATACTTGTGAAGCTATAAATACGACTTTGAAATATCCTCTTTGATAACATCAGGCCAGATTTCATAACTTATTTACTCTGAACAGCAGCTAGCTCCACAAATAATCCCACCGACTGCGGGAGGATTACTTCCACCATAACCGACGCATCCAATGGGCAGCAGTGCCTGAGGTTTGGTACTAACACAGCTTCCCCAGCCCACCAAAGGTTTCTCACATCTTCTTGGGTGAATATTCCTACCCGTAGTTTGATCAGTTCAGGATTAAAAAACAACTCACCAAGGCCTTTGGGACCGAGAGAGGGTTTAGGGTGTGCGGAGGAGGCAGCCAGCACCGGCTGCGCTGAGCCCAGCTCCAAGCAGGGCACCCGCTGCAACCCCTCCTGGCACAGCAGGACCAGGGACACAGCCCCCAAAAGCAACTCAGAAGTCACGTACACCGGTTTCGTAATCCTGGTGATCTGCTATTCAGACTTCATCCCCAAACAGCACGCTCATAACCCAGAAGAGGTCCCCTGGTATCGCCAGAGCAAGCCAAAAATTTCCAATCCTATAAAAATCTAACATTGAAACATACGCTAACCCAGATTTGGATACTCAGGAGCTCTGTACTTTGCTACATTTGCTTTGATTTCATTTACAGCGTGCTGTGCTCCGGCCCAAAATAACAGCTCATCTCCCCTTGCTGGCTGTGGAGGACGTGTGCCTGGCAAGGATTTCAGGTCAGGTACGGTGGGGCCCTTCATGTAATGAAAGGATTAATCCTTACAGCGAACACCAGGACTGCTCTTCCTAAACTTATCTCATGGATTCAGCAGTTTAAACTGCATGAATGACTCCGGGGAGAGCGAGAGCAAGAGCAGAGACATGAACCCTCAACAGGGGACCTGCTGCCAAACACCACCACGGAGCTCCTCCAGGAGAGGAGCACCACTGCCCCTGCACCACGCCGCCTGTGACTGCGTTGACAACTTCTCCTCTTTGATGTTGCTTCTCTTGTAAAAAGGACAGAGGGTGGAGTTTTATTTTTGTTTTCTGTGCTTAAGAAAGACTCATTAAAATGTGCTTTGGGATGTACTTTTTTTTTCCCAAGTATTTTTCATTATTCTTCAGATTAATTTACTTGAAGGATCACCAGGGGACCAAGCCACATGTACGTTTTATGCTATATCATTTGTTTTTCAACCATAAGCAAGATTTTAAACAAAACAGAGTGATTTATATTGTGCTGAGACATGTTAATGGATGCAGCAGGCGAGGCTTGGATCCCAAGTCAATGACGGATCTTCCTCCAGCCAAAGCCTGCACCAATTACTCTTTCAGACACAGAGGCATGATTAAATTATTTCATCAGGAGAACAGCCTGGGACTGGTCTCCTCTGCACCACCACGCCATGGAGCAGATCAGAGGGAAGTTGTGAAGAGCGATGCATTCCCTGCCTTCAGACGCTGGGGCATGGCTGGTGGCTGCAGTCTGCGTGTGCTGGAGATCACAGAGCACCCGTGCGTGTCTGCGAGCACCAGCACCGTGGTGGCAGGAGGAGGGACTGCAGGAACAGGGAGATTGCTTCCTCCAGCCCGTGTTTGTTTCTGCTGGCTGAGATGGCCTTTCAGGATATTTTGTATAAATAAGCATTGCATTAAGGACATCCCTGACCTATATACCACCCTAATGGAGATGTCTCGGGAAGCTCCCAGGGTTTTGCTAACAGCCCAAGCACGGCGGAGGACAGCAGGCACTGTGTGTCCCGGGGAGCTGGCAGCCGCCTGCACACAGCACAGGGCGTGCAGGGCTGGGGGCTGATTTTCAAGTACTGACGTGTAGGTGTGATTTTTTTTTTTAATTGTTGTTCTTTAATCTTTTGCTCCCTTCTGGTGTTATTTCAATGTTGAGTTGCACAGCCAATATAAGACACTTTACATATAAACTGCCTGCAGGGATGACACCATCAATCCTCCACTCTATTCACAAAATGTATTATTTGTTTCAATTTAAGAGATCATTGCTGGATTATACAGTTGCTGATGAGGATTTATATTTACATTTTACAGAAAGCAAAATACATGTCCCCTTTTTTTTTTAAGTCATCTACACAAATGTGAGAGGAAACAAAAAAATCAGTGCGTATACACTCATGAATGCCTGCAGATCATGTTCTGAGACTTATCTTCACTTCAGACAATATTGCAAATTAGTCAGCATCTGTACAACATCAGTCGCAGGAGCTCGATCATAAGAAAGAATTAAAGGATATTACTGAGGCAGTTCTTAATCTTATGTGGCTGTGAAACTGAATACTCATATGTTAGTTTAAAAGAGATGTAAAAGGCATCCGGTTGTGTTTCAGTGACATCGTATCTGGCAGCAGAAATCTGCACCTTTGCCGTATTAAACAAGGGTATTAGTTTCCAGAAATGGATTCACCATACAGAAGTGTCAGAGATCACGAAAAACGGGACTGTAAAGATTAAGGGCAGAAGAAACTGGGTTCCAGGAGATATTACACTTATCTAGCCTGACCTGTTGAGCAGCATAAAGCTTGTAAAGCAGCAGATTTCCCCAATAAGTCCTTTGACATAAATCTCATGGGATGTGGAAAAAAACAGAGATGCATCACAGAACTGGCTGAACCCTGCTTTCCCATGTAGCTCGAGAAAGAAGATAGCTTAGCTGTGATTCTCTGCATCACCCGCAGCCGGTGAAATTTACAGCTTCTCGGAGAAGAAAGGTGGCCTCCCTGGGAAATAACTAACAGGAGCCGAGTGCTAAGTCTTGCCTCGGGAAAAAACAAAGCAAAATTCTTCTCCAGGACAGTGGCAGGAGAAATGATGCTCCATCGAGACTGTCCTCCGTGACCACACTGTTCCTCAGAGCATTGGCATGGTCATGCCAGGAGTCGCTGCCTGCCCAGCCCCACCACCACCAGGACCACCACGCTCCACAGCCAACATGAACGATTCCCATCGATCCCCAAAAGCCCCAACACAAGAAGGTTATTCAGGCGCAATGCAGAAAAAGCCCCAACACGCCAGATACTGCCGGAGCAGAGCAGGCACCTGTCCACCAACCTCCCCGCTCTAGGCTGGGTATACCCACACCTCAGGCAGTGCCACATGAAGGCACGGATTCCTTTCATTTCCCTGCAGTATCACCTCCAGCAGGGAGCACACCGGCAGGAGTGATCGGGGAAGTCAGCACTCGGTGCAGAGCGTTTGGTAGAGATGAAATGCTTCCTCACTTCAAACTTAGTCAAATCGGTACAAACCCTGGCCTCTCATTAAAGCTCTTAGACACGTGATACGCATTCCTGCGCCCTCCTTGCATTCAGATTATTTGTCTAATATTTTCCACCATATTTTCCCTTCTAGTTACCTCTAGCTATGGGAAGAGTGCTACAGTGTGCACACTGTATGCAGGTCTGCTATTCTAGCAATATCAGAAGCTTCTGACCATATTTTGTTGTTATACGAGGTGACCAGATCACAAGTCAAAACCCAGCAGAGAGTCTGACATTTAGTGGTTTCACTGGCATTTCTGCCAGACCAAAGGGGCTGACCCAAACTCATGGACTTCAGTCTATATAAATACAAGCCTGGACTCAATTCGTCAGCCAGCTACCCCTTCCTGCCTGATTAAAAGCTTGCTTCGAACAGAGGCAAGAACACAGACCCATACTGAGGAGCATACGACCTCCTTAGAAGTCTGATTTACCCTAGGCAGCTTTGGTGCAGAACAGTAAGGTACTAAGGCAAAATAAAGAGCATAATGGTCAAATCCAAGCCAAGGAGTCCTTTTCATGGTTTGTTCTGACATCTGGATTGGCATCTCAGGGCCAGAACAGTGCTGCTGTCTACTGCTGGAGCTCAATAGCCCTATTTTCCTGATAACATGTGATATTGAATTACTGGTGAATTGATAACAAAAGTGATTTTTTTTACATATTTGTTGTAGCTATTTAATCAGAGTCACATTTGTCTTAGAAATTACTTTTAGTTGGATGTATGCACACGTGTAATCAAGGAACTGCAAAAGTTTATGTTGCAGGGCACGAAGAGCACACATCTCTCAGGTAGATGGCCCCTTCGGCTACAAGGACAGATCTGTTTACACGGGCTGCACAAGGGCTTACAATCAACTCAGACTGGCACAAAGTTATTCAAAGATGAGTCAGAGAGAAAAACAGAGCCCAATAGATTAAATCAGCCATCGCGGAGCCCAATCTGTTCAAAGCCCATTGACACAACTGTCTGAGAAGGCTGCCAAAGCAGCAGATGTTACTAAAGCCTCCCCGAGACAGCAGCTGGGTGGCACACTGGCTGTTTCACCAAGGAGCAGGAGGAAGAAGAGCAGCACCAAGGCAGGGCCCTGCCCTGCACCCCGCGAGGCACAGCCCTGCAGAGGAGCACAGGTAACTCCGGGTACAGGGCTGCTGCTACCTCGTCTGCCAGTGAGCACCAACACCAGCTTTGTGACTGAGGTGTGGTGCATCCTGCAACACTTCCTACTGAAAAACAGTACCTGAACCAGACAGCTGGCATGGAGCTACCTCACCAAGCACCATCTTCTACACTGCAGGTGGATGTGATTTAAAAAAATAATCAAAAAACAGCAGCCCCCCCAGTCCAAAGCACAGCTGTTCATTACCAGATCTCTAAGCACTTGCAGCAGGTGGGGTAATTCAGTCACTATTTTTCCCATTTCAGGTTTTTTTTTTTTTTTAAAAAAAAAGCTAAAAAACAAATGAAGCTTTGTCTGACACATCCTACTTTTCTCATGATACTGCTTGGTAAGAAGAGAACGGATTGTGACGATAAGTTTTGTCACGATGAGGAACAACAGAGACACCACTACTCAGACATACCATGGGCTGTAGGGCACGGCTGCACCGGGGCACCCCACAGCACCCAGATACCACGGCAAGCACAAGGTGGGAAGTCCAGCAGCCTGGGACTGGTGCCCAGGCTTGCTTCAGGGAAATCATAATTTCTGATTTGTGTATCTGTGAAAACAGATTAAATTGTGCTTAGTCATTTTCAAAAGCAATTGGAGAAATGACCCAGAAATTGGTTGGAAAACATTACATATATTCATCATTGCTTCTTCTACTGCACATGGAGAAAAAGTCCCCATAAAGAGATTAATGTCTCCCTCTTTTTCTCCTTCACCTCTTAATGTGAATTTCTTCCCCATTTCAAGACATTAGTACTGTTTTGCAAAGTTAAAAAAATAAACACATCAGCAATTCTCCTGCTGTAATCTGGAAGACAGTAAAAAGATCTAGGACTTGCCCACACGGCAAAAATTAATTCAGATACTAATTCTGGGAATTCAGAACTGAAATCACCTCAATTCAGCCTTTTGTACAAACACTTACTCATAATAAGGCTGAAGTAGGCTTAATCCACTTCCCGTGTGAATTGCACTGAACCAAGCCGCAGTCGGTTCGGAAGGAGCCTCAAGTACCAAGATGGGGCACTCGTCCCAGAACCTGAGCCCGGTTTCCTTTACTCCTGCTCTCACCACAAGGAGAAAACATATGATATCCAACACACTTCATTTCAACAGTTCTTCACTTGATTATTTTTCTAGACAGAAAGACCCAGTAGGAGCATATCTAATAGGAGCAGCATTTTGTGATGATATATGTTAACTGAGATCTAATGGTAATTTTAGACTTGTGAAGTTGGCTCTGAAACCTGAGAGATTCACAAAATCTTACAGCGGAGGCTCGCTGTATACAGGAAGGACTGCCTTCTCGGGCAGCCTGAAGCCTCTAGAAAACATTTAGCCACGCTCTTCTTCAAAGTGGATAAACAGAGAGCCCTAAGAGACAACGTTTTAGTAAGCTCTCCTCATTGAAATGGACTGCTGGGGAGAAAGGTTGGAAAAAAAGGAAAAAAAATGGCAGAAGTCTGGCTTTGGGATGTGGAGAGCAAGCACGGGTAGCAGGGCAGGAGAAGGAGCCTGTGTACCTGAGCACAGAGGGGGATAAGAGATGCAGATCGGAGCGGGGTGAGCTCAGATGGGCATCCCACCGTGGGAGCAGCAGACCACAGTCCCACATTGGCAGGAAGAGTTTCTGAAGTCAATTGCTCCTTATTTTCTGCTCCTGCATGCAGAAATCACCTTGATCCTGTGCATTATATAACGACAAACCTTCTCCACCAGCCTCTGACACGGATAGTTATTTAAAATGCTTTTGAGTACATTCCTTTGATTTGAATGTTAGTATTCACTAGGCAGAAAAAAACAGGCCAAAAATAGGATTTGCTCTAATGCAGTCTCATCTCCTTGTTTATTTCTTATTGTTTCCTCCCTGTGTAACTATGTAGGTCAAACAGATCAAATTAATTTCAGTGCCTCTGCCTGAACACCGCTAACATGTAGGTTAAACAGCATTGATGCGGGCTCTCTGAGCGGGAATACGGCAGCATTCACTCCCCAAGCTGGAATAAGTTTGACCCATTTATTAAACTTCAGTTTCACAGCCAACATTTCATAATCTGCTTATGCATACCTGATCTTGTCAAAACTCCCCATGCTAGCCCCAGGCCTCCTGCTCCCCGGGCAGGCAGCGCACAGCAGCAGAGCTGCAACATACGAGGAGACACCGCCGGGGCCTCTATGGCCACAGCTGTCATGGGCCAACATGGGAATCTGCCCTTCACTTTGGGACTGATTTCCAACAAGATTTGGATAATTTACTCCTAAAGGCAAAGTATCTGCAAGTGTTTTCTTGAAGCTGCCCAAATGAAACCATCGCTGGCAGAGACGCCCAGCAGCTGGGGCCTGCTGAGTCCACTGGCAGCCTCTGAACAGCAGCACCATCCTCAAGAGGCAGCACAGGCACAGCCCAGGTGTTCCCCCTGCACTCATCGCCTCTGTGTTCCCCTAAAAGCACACAGGTTTCACACCAGCCCTTTCCCCACCAAGGCCATGCCCCCTGCCTGCTGCCAGACCCACACACGGCTCCCCTCAGGGCAGGCTGCAAAGCCATCACCTATCACACACGGTTCGATCCTGCTTTCCCCAATGAGCACAGATTTATCTGAATTATGGTGTCATTTGCAGAAAACAAAGATATTATTATGAAATGCAGCTTTGGAGCAGAAAGGCCTTTTGTGGCTGAGTGAGAACTCGTGACCCGATGGGACGCCTCATTCAATGGCCTGCTCTCAGACAAAACCTCCGTGCATCGTTTGTGATCAATTGTAATTTCAAGTCATTTTATCTTATTTATGGGTGACTGTGAAGACACTTGAGCTAGCAAAATAATTCATGTTTGTTTGCACAGACAAAGCCAAATTTAATAACACAGCCTTTTTAAAGTAAATAAAGTTATGCGGTACATAAAAGCACACTCAAAGCCATTCTTTCTAGAAAGATCACAGCACAAACTCCAAAGTGCTGCTTTTCTCCCTCTCCAGCAAGACCCTTCCCTCAGGTATACTTGATCACCTCATGCTCCAATAAAAAAAGACCCAGCACATACACTTCTGCTGCAAGCCAGGAGGTTTCTCCTGAGGGTGTAGACCCGTTAAAGCCAAAGTTCCCACCTGGTTCCTCAGCCCCCAAACAGACCCCCAAGAAGCTACAAGACAACTTGCAAAATGACAAATATTGTTATGGAATCCAAGCCTCCTCTCTTGTTCTGGGCCCCACAACTCACACAGCTGCAGGCTGGTGGAGGCACACGGTGCCAGGCAGGAGATACTGGGCAGAACTGGGGCTCAGACACAGCACAAGAGACGGGTTTCATTTGGGAACTTTCAGCCTCTTCCTGTAAGAGCACGGAAACACCTCTGGAGAGGAAAGCTAAAGACCCTTTTCCCCGAGATTACCTCAGGTCTGCTCGGATTATCAGTCCCCTGCCGCTAACCACGTCCTCTCCTCACGCTGCTCCTTCCACAAGTGTCCTTCTGCCACTGGCCATCCCCACAGACCCACCCCCGCCCATTTATTACCTTCCTTATTTCCTCTCTATTGAGCCCACCTGTATCCCTTTTGCCTTAATTCACCTCAATTTACCACCAGCCCTGCTCCCACCTGACACATGCAGTATTAATGGTTTTTACATGATTTCTTTCTTTTCCTTTCCTAAAAGGAATGGCATTACCTTTTTCCTCTCTTGATGTTTTGACCCCTACCCGTTTTATGCCCGATTTTAACAGTAAGGAGCAGCAGGTTCTGAAGATCCATCCTTTAACCCGCTATTAATATTTATTACCCGGTTTGCTGTCAGCACTTTCACCTGCCTGGCAAAACGAAATCTTGACACGCTGGGAAAACAAACGCGAGTTGTCACAGCCCCGTGTTCCTCCACAGGGAGGGCTCTGGCCCGAGAGATGCCAGGAGCACGCGAAGGGTGCCAAGGGAAGCCGTGCGTGACTATCGAGCCCTGGCCACAAGGAAGGAGAAGAACTCACGTCCCAGGGGAGACGGCTCCCTTCGCCCCGTGGCCCACACGGGGAAGGACGATTTTGTGGCTTACGTTATCCAAGTTCACTGCACGGCTCTCACAGATTGTCTTAAACGATCAGAGGCAATTCACTTAATCTGTTATGCCTCTCAGTTCCCCATCTGCAAGAGGGAGATAATACATCTCTCCTCCAAAGCCTTTGTTTTTTCTGCTTAGACGGTAAATTCTTTAGAGCGGGGACTGTCTCATTGTACATTTAAACAAAGCCTTGAAGAATGGTTTAGGTTAGGGTCTTTCAAGTCTGTGATAAACCCCCCAACAACCCCGCCCACAGAAAACCGAATGAACTGGCACCAAACCAGAATTCTGCCTCTGCCTGTCAGGAGTAAACAGCATCCAGATGCTTTGCTTACCTTCCCTACGGCCCTCGAAATTGCTGCAGGAATTATTTGTGTGTTTTCTTTTGACTAGATAAAAAACAAACCGTGGCAATGTTGAAAGCATATATATATATATGCATATATATATACATATATATGAATCTTCAACATTTTATGTGTTCTGAATTTAATTTTGCCCCAAAACGCTCTTGGGGGAATCACGTAGTTATTTTAATAGTCCTAATTTTAAATCCATTTAAATGTATTTATGCACGTTTAGACCAAACTCATTCAGTCATTTACACCACAGTAATGAATTGTATGACAGCAATGTACACACAGAAAGAAATCCTTTCCTTTTGTAGAGCATGCATTAGCACCGATTTATATATTCAATAGTTAAGTTCATTGGCATGCATAGAGTCAAGGGATCTTTGTTAAACTAGGACACTTGATGGTGACTATTTGAGAAGGCGCACATTGAGAAAGTCTTTCCTATTTTCATGTCAGGAAATTAGAAATATTATAATGAATTCCAATTTTTCACATCTTTCATCAAAGCCTTTGAAAAAGGTCAGTATTTAAACACGTTATTTTAAAATGCCTGCTGCGATTTGCCTTTCCGTGGTAATTACAAGGAAAGATCCCACAGCATAACACCAAAACAATCCTGGGGGACTCAGAAGAGTCCTGATTGTCAACAAATTTCAGCATCCGAAGGAAAAAAAAAAAAAAGATGCATTTCATAGGCATAATGAGTATGATGGTCACAGTAAACCTTATATAAAGTACTTACATTTCATGCTTTCTCTGAACTGGGAGCTCCCTAAAGCCTGGGGTAGCCTAAATATGCTGATATTTATTTATTTATATGCTTTCAAACTGGTCCTCTACATATTTTTAAGACAAAACTGTTTCAAAACTATTCATAAAATTTGACCCAAATTTTGAAAAAGTTCCACCTTGCCGCCACCTTTGCATTTTTATTTATTTATTTATTTATTTTGCTGCGGTAACTCCCAGCTGTAAGAGCCCACTCAGATCCCCGAGCCTTTAATCTCTTCACTACTTATTCAGATTCCGTCCCGGCCCCAAGAAATCGGGGGCTGCTGCCATCCCAGGGACGTATGAATAACACTGACTTCATGCAGAACAGCAGTCAGCATCCCTTCTCCAGTGCAGTGCTTTCTCTGGCTCCCTGACACCCCAGCTGAGCTGCTTAAAAAAAAAAAACACAAAAACACCTCTTTTTGAATCATCTCTTCCCATGCCCCTGTTGAAGAACTTCATCCCTGCAAGGGTGCCCGTAGCAGCCCCTGGGAGTTTGCGGGAGGGTTTCTTTGGGTTACTGGGAAATACCAGTGCCTACAAAATTACCTACCAGATCCTCCAGCTGCAGTTGGGTTCCATCTTCACTTATTAGTTGCAAAAAAACCTTGCTGTCTGGCTCATATAGAGTAACAGAACTGCACTTGCAGCGATTGTAACTAAATGCAGTTAACCTTAAAAAGTCACTTTTACAAACAGACTGAATTTATCTGGATTTAAATTTTAGTTCTTGTACAAAGACTTAAGAACAGGTTCCTCCCCATTATTCAATTTAACAATAATAATAAAAACCTCCATGACAACTATAACAAAAAGACTCTGATAAAGCCTGAAACCTTTTTGATAATGAAACATACAATTTCCCTGTTTGAAGCATCATTCCCCAGAGAACATTAAAAAAAAAAAAAAAGGCATAGAAGAACTGTCGTTTTAAAGCTGCTAATGTAAAGAACTGTGTACGTGAACAGTCCGTGTAAAAAATAGACTTTCAGAAAAGCACGAGAAAAAATAGTGGGTGGGAGAGACGAGACAACTTAAATGCAGTGTCTCATTAGGACAATTACAGGAGTCAATAAAAACTGGCAAAATTGAAAAAGATTCAGTAGGCTGCTCAGTTCAATTTCCATTTAATTCAGAGACAGATAGGTCAACTACAGCCAGCAGTCATCTCGTTTGGTTCCCGTGGTGCGGAGGACACAGCAGTACTGGTAACCACCTCTTTTCTCTTGGCATCCAAGCATACCTTTTGTCGGATCGTGACAGCTATTCACCATCTCATTGCTTTTTTAAATAAGTCTATAATCACACACCTATATTGTAGTTCTAACAACATTAATTAAGAGCAGATAAACTGTCATATAAGAAACAGTAACGTGCGTTAATTAAGGTTAGTCCTACCCTGACTCAGTTCAGTTCTAAATCTTCCAAGTTTTTTCATCAATACCTTTTCATTATAATGCCAGAGAGGAATTAATGCACTGAGAGGATGTCAACTATTTGAAGAGGATCAAGCACTTGGGATGCCAAAATAACCATCAGAAGCACTGGATTAATACATTAAGTACAAGTGAGGTAGTCAAAAAGCGCGAGAGCATCAATGTGGTAGGTCACACGGCTGCGCTGCCGAGAGCACGGGTGGGAATCATGGGAATTAGACTCATGAGTTCCATTTAATACACCACATGTTTATAATTTTTTACCATGCAAGATTTAAATGAAGTTTCAATAGCTTTTTGTACTAGTGAGTCCTTTTAAATGGAGAGCATGAGACCTCTGTTTTTAACATGCCTCTCTTCACTTGTCAAAGCACCAGAATCACCTGAATCAATATTCAACAACTGTTTATAAATATATATATATATATATATATATATATTTATTTATTTATTTTTTCCCTAGCATAGGCACATTTCTGTACTGGAAAAGGTCTTGAGAAATGTCCTGCACATCTAACAGCCCATTTACAACAGTAATCTTACTGCAGTTGGCCCTGTATTTGCATGACTTTACAGTGATCCTAGCTCCAGTAGCTGTGAGTTCCTGGGAGAGTCTCAGCTTTCATTAAAATAATTGTGTCACAGCTGTGCTGGTTTGGGGCCTTTCAGGAAGGCTCATGTTTGCAAGATTCCTTTTTAAAAAAAAATCTGATGTATCTTGTGTCTTTTCTGACTGGGTAGGGGGCTTTTTTACAAACATTGCCAGTTCCCAAGGTCCAAAGAGCATGATCACATCTTAAATAAAGCATATGACCACGTGTCTCCTTTTGTCTGTTACCTCTATTAATTGCATTTAGTGCACTGCTCCTGTCCCGCCAGGACCTCAGAGCTGCTCTTGGTTATTGCTCATTACCAGCAAAGCTGTGATCACAACTCCCCAGAATCACGTCCTTGTCCACAAAGTGTGAATTTTATAACTCACTTAGAAATACATAATGATAAAGTACTAAGTGGGGGGAAAAAAACAAACAACAACAAAATTAACCTGAGAAGTTCATTCCAACAGAGAGGTAAGGCTGAAAACAATACTCAAATATATTTGTCTCCTCTTAGGATCCATCCCATCAATAACCAAAATCCATGGCTCCATTTTCACTGTGTTCAGTGCTTGGCAGCTCCAGCTGATGCCTGGGAGGGTGCTCCCAGAGCTCCAGCAACATCCACCAGCATTTCCGCAGCTGCAGGTTTGACTTCTGGCACTTCAGGGATCAGGTTCCTTCCACAGAAGTTTAGGATGTCACTGATTCCCTTTGTACTGCCAAGAAATGGACACTAATCCTCAGGCAGGCTCAGGATATGAACCCATCTGTGTCCGTCCCCAACACCTTTCTTCCAGGTCCACACCTGCTGCAGGCACATGCCTTGGCCAGTGCAGCAGTCAGATGTCTCCACCAGTCTTTCCATCTACCACTGTGTTGAGGTTGTCAACAATACCAGCATATCCCTCTGACCAAAACCAACACTGGAGTTAATAATTTATACACATGAATGTATTTCCATTATTCCCCAGATCCACTGGGATTCTCAAGCAAAGAAGCATAAAGTTTAAAAGTTAGCAATCCTGGCAGTCACAGATTAATCTGTGTTAAAAGTGGACAGGATTTCCTTCTGCATGAAAATACTGCTGGCAGGGCTCCTTCCCTTTCCTCAAAGAAAATGTTGAGTCGGTTATTTACGGGTAGGTTTTGTGTTCTTCTCTGAAAGACAAGGAGCAAGTCCTAAGGTAATGGCAATCCCTGTAATTCTGCTGACAAGTTCATTCTAGCTGAAAAGTCAGTGCTGTTTATGCATTGTCATTATGATAATTTTTATACTTTTGGTATTATGCTGGCAGTTAGAAGCCCCAGATGAGGTCAAAATCCCATAGGACAGCTTTCCCAACACATACACTCAAGACAGTGCTCATGATGAAGGATTTGGTACATTGCACCCAACCTCTGGTTTCTATGCCAGTGTATATTTTATAGGTCATAGATAAACAAACAACACCTTGGAAATATTTTTCTTAAGTCAATGATGCCTCAAATTAAGATGAGCAGTATGGCTTTACAACACAGGTAAAGAGTTTTGTAGTTTTGCATCTGTCAACAGGTCCGGGTTTAACCGTACCTACCACACTTTGCCAGCTGTTAAAACAAAGACATTATGATTGCACGACGTTGTAAGCACTGGGAGGGAGGGAGGGTGGAAAAAAACACCTGGAGAGCAAATCTTTTTTCTTTTTCCTTTTACTTGCTGTTCTGACAATAATCTTGCCAAGTCTGAAGACTCCCAAGAGCTTCTCCACACTGAGCGCAAGGCAGTGATGGTCCCTCGGAGCCAGCCCCAGCTCACCAGCCGGCAGGGCTCAGGACCACTGCTGGCAGCACTGCGGGGGGCACCCAGGCCTGGCCGGTCCCTGGGGATGAGCAGGGACCCTGGGGGCTGCAGGGCTCCTTGGGAAGGCTCGTAGGAGTGAAAGCAAGGCAGTGTGCAGGAGCAGATAAAAATCACATCTCCATCTTCCCTGGGCTTACACTGAATAAGCTCATCTGCTAGACTCAGGAGCCAGGTCATGTACTACGTTTTGAATTCAGATGTTATCTAGGCCCAACAGATTTCATATGAAGCACATTGCTACAACATAAATAGCCCTACAGAGCAGCCAAGTCTCCACGGTCGATTCCCCCATCACCTCCTGAAGCAGCAGCACCCGGCCTTGCAGCAGCGAGCCCAAGCTGAACAAGGAGAAGCTGAAGCCAGGAGAGTTCTCTGCTTAAATTAGGAGTAAAAATACATTTGATATGGGGAGACATATCGGAGCAGCAGCTTTGTTCCCACCTGCAGCTCGCTGCCCTGGCTGAGCTCACAGCCCTCCGTCCCGAGCACCGCTCAAGGCCATTAGGACCAATTCCCATCTGTCTGAGTGCTATGTACCTTCAAGTCCATTTTCTCCCTGGCTTCTATTTTTAAAATTGCTACAGCTTATAAGAGTATTTTGTTCTGTGCCGTGACAGGCTGTCATTTGGTCTGAACACGTCCCTTCCCAGTGCTAAGAAACCCAGGTAGCTCAGTAACTGTGCAGACACGTTCCCTACAGGCCGCACTAAGGCGGCGCGCTGTAGGCCCCGTGTTGCCTGCTGCCCCGGTGTCACGGGGGAGCAACACGGGCCGGGAGGAAACTCTCACAGCACAGGAGGGACAAAGCATCCCTACGTCACCCGCTGGTTAAAGCCAACACGGATTTAGCCATCCCAAAGCCAACCAAAGGACAGCCCTGCAAACACAGGCCGCAGAAAAAGTGGGTGTGCTAAGAGAGCTGACCATAACCATGGGGCCTAGCTCATCCGAACTTCAATTTTCACTGTCCAAACACTGTGAAAGGCCGCCAACCAGTTACAAACGATGGCTCGTGAAGTTTTACAGTAACAGTCAATGTGGTGATTTGGCTTTCCAGCACGGGCTGGGATAAAATGAAAAGGGGAGACACTGGACGTGTGCTTCATTTCCACCTCTCACCGGCACGGCCCCAGCCTCAGCATTTTTAATTTCTCTTCATGGAGCGCTTTAAAGCAAATTCTCCATCAACAAACATGACAAAAAGATTCATGAACAGCAGAAACACGATTCTATTGAGAAAGATTGTATTTTCTCCTAGCTGTGTGTTTAAACTAAACCTCATTATTTTGTTATTTTTAATATGCACTGTATTTATTATAATTTAAGTGACGAGATTTAACACGCTGTACAAAAACAGTGGGAAAGACAAAGAGAACTGTTTGCTCGTTTTGCTAGCTCAATGATACCTTTATAATGGCATAAGAAAAAACTTCCTTTTATAAACCCAATAACACCTTATCTAAAATTCACCCTGGAGATTAAGATCAGCTGTCAGACCAATTTTCCAGACTGCTTAGGAGCTGAGAGAGGAACAGTGGAAGAAGAGAAGAGGTAGTAGAAACACACGTATTTATTGCTAAAAAAAAAAAAAAATTAAAAAAATGAAAAACCAGCAAAAGGAAAAACAAAGCAATATGTATAAATAAAACATTGCATAAAAACGTATGTAATTATTTGCTGCATGGAGGTTCCACAAATCAGCTGGTTTGCCCCATGGAACAGTTAATATTTTTGATAAATTGTTACAACTTTTTTCATAGTTTAAAGCCTGAATGATATAACTTAGCTGACTTGCTGCTGCAGTATTTATTTGCTTACTACCAGGCAAACATGTCGCATCACCCCTAAGAAGAGTCCCAAATCTGCTTCCAAACCAAGCTGCCGTGCAATGGCCAAGGGCCCTGCTCTAATTCCCCATGCAGCATTTCCACCATGCCTGATAAGAGTTTCGAGCCGGGCTCAACTGCTGAGTTGTGATAATCAAGGAAGAGTCGCTGCATGCTTAAATATAAAGCGTGGGGTGACAGCACGGCACAGATGAATGCTCAGAAACAAATATGGGTTTTATTTCACAAGCGTGCACTTATCACAAACCTAGCAATAGAATGCCCATTTTAACAAACAATTATTATCTCACTCACAGATGGATTTCTTAAGAGAACAGTAGATGTTTCGCTCATCTCGAGCAGGACATCTTACAGAAGGGTTATCAGCCTCATTCCTCTGTGCTTTTGTGCTTAGAGGTGTTTATTTCCTTCTGAAATATGAGCTTCTTTCTGAGAAAATAAGCATGGGGTTTGGAGGCTTTTTTTTAATAACAATTGGATTCTCCAACAAAATGCATTTATCACAGGTGGGAAAAGCTGTTTTTTTGAAATTTCTGTCGTTGCTTCATGGATTTAATGCCCGCCAGTTTACTGTGGCACAGCCCCCTGACAATGGCAAGGCACACTGCCATGGGCTTCATCCCTCCACGCTCTGGGCGTGCTGAGCTCCACAGCATCCCTGGCCAGCCCGCAGAGCATGGAGGGAGTCAGGGCCCTTCTCCATTTCCACTCATCTCATTTAGCTAACAAAGTGAAAACAAGCTGTAACTCCCTGAGGGCTGATGCCATCGTGGCTGTTGGAGGCAGATGGAAAATTAATTTTTTTGTCAGCCTCAAGAATGCCACGCAGCACACAGCTCCCTTCACCTGTGCCGCTAACACTGCTCTACAGGAAATATCTTCAAGTAGGGGAACAGGTGTGGAGCTCCCATTGCTGAGGAATCACAACATAGAAATATCCTTTCCTTATCTCCTTCACTGTAACAATGGCACACACACCTTAAAAAGACAATTCCTTTACTTTGCCAATAGTGTGGTATTTTCTATATTGCTTTCAGATAGAAAAAAAAAGACAAAGTCATTTAATTATTTTTTATCGTCAGTATCACTTCTGTGCATTCAAAAACTACAGCAAAATTACCTTGTGTAAAAAATAAAGACATCTCTATTAGTTCTGGATTTTATTTACATAGAAATAACTTCCAGATAATTTGGAGTTGACAGTTTCCCTTTAGCTTTTATTTATTCCTACCATGTTTATTGCGCGGCGGTACTTCAAAACCACCACACGCATTGGTCCCCCAGAACGGAGCTCCATGCTCACAGTGGAAAGAGGTTTGCTACAAAACTTGTATCCTAGTCAAGCTTTATCTGGCAACAGCAGAACTTCTAATACTAACTTGGCCGCGTTTACCTCTAGATGTCTAAAAATAAGTTTGTCTTCAAAAAGAAAGCCTTCCACAAAAATAACGCATCATAAACTTACAGCAAAAGTAAATGTGTAAATCTTAGCAGCGTGTTGGCAGCTCAGCCAGCGGTGGTGGTGATCGCCGTGTGTGCAAACGGGGCTCCCGTGGTGGCCCCACTCCAGCTGGTTCAGCCCAGCTGTGTCGCTGGTGCATGACTGGCGCCTCCGCATCCCACAATTTGCATTTCATCCGTGATCTCGTATTGAGGAGCTCGTTCGCTGCTGTTGCTGGAGATACGAAACTGCTGCAGTTTTGAAGGCCTGAATTCTCCTTTCTCATGGAAGAAAATTTCCTGTTATCCCCCCCCCCTTTTTTGCATACAACACGCCAAGAGAGATGAAAATTCTGCAGAGATGTGAACTCCTCCAGTGTCGCCAAGTGCTGCACTATATTTACAAAGGAACTGCACTCAGCTTGTACTGTGTACAAAAATACCATGCATATAATTATGAGGCTGAATTTAATGACATTGAAACAAATCTCCATTCTGATGAATGCATAATTACTGTTATTAAAATATTTATGAAATAATAAATTTATTAGAAAACCTTCTCCATATGAGCTTGCAGAATATTACTCTACACAAGTCTAAAATGGCAGCAGAGAAAACTAATTTGCAAGGCATTGAACCGAAGCATTCCCATCCCAGACGATGTAGGCATGAAAGTTTCCTGAGGTTCCTCTTCAGAGCTGGAAGATCCTGAATAGAGACAATTGGAAATTTATTATTTGCTTCATTTGCAAATTTGTCAGCTCTTTAAACAAAGGCTATTGTGGAAGCACAGCTCTCGTGGAGTTTTTGTTTAGTTGTTTTGTTGCTGGTGGTTTAAGCACAAGCAGTCTAGACTGGAAATGCATCACTGAAATGACACAGAGCTGAAGAGAAGAGCAAAATGTCCAGACCTTGGACACTTAGGCTAAATCCACGGAGGCTGTAGAATCGTCCTCACCACGTGTTTGCAGAAGGTGAGCCAGGTACCCGCTGGGACAGGCTGATCCAGCCCACCAGTGGTGCCCTGTGACCTGGGGGCACTGCCAGCACAGGAGGTGACAGCCCCTGCCCCAGGCAAACAGGAGGGGGCACAGGAGGGGCTGGAGCTGAGGGCGAGGGGACAAAAGCACCTGGTTTCTAGTGAGTGGCTTTGATATTATGGATTGGCCTCTGCTTATTTTTGTTTTAGGAGATCTCCTGGAACCAGGACAAAGGGAAGCTTGAAGCTGCCCATGGGGATCGGATGGATCCCTGCCCAGCTGCCACCCCACCATCTGCAGCCAGTGCTGGGTGGGCTCCTCAAAGAAAGCACTGGAAAATTGTGCTAAGACATGTACGTGTCTGATCCTCTGCAATCTTCAGATTTACAGTCCCATTTATTTATTGACACTCTTCTAAGGAAGGTTAGGATTAGGGCCTTCAGGTAAGATAGTAATAAACGGCTGCTATAAAAATCACATGCGGGGATGTATAGTCACTTTTACACCATCGCTTCTCCACCTGAACTTCGGTTTACGAACAAAGGGGATGACTTTTCCAGCTAACCCTGGAAAGCCTCTGTAACAGCACTACAATCAACTTCTTTGTGCTGCCAGTGACAAGCGGTGTTTAAAGCTGGAGCCGAGCTCCTCGCCTCCAGCCCCGCAGCACGGAGAGCGGAGCTGAGGGGCTCTGAGTGCTCCGCACACCAACCAGAGGCATCCCGGGCTGCTCCGCGTGCTAAACCCTGCCATCGGGGACCCAAGTGTGAGATCTCCTACAAGGGAAGTGGAGATGCAGGTCTGTACCAAGCCATCTGAGGAGAACCTGGATCACAGTCATTTTTCAGCACGTATCTACAGCTTAAGGCTTTGGCTTTGTCAGCAGTTGTTATACCCACCAGCAAAAAGGCAAAAGCAGTTGTAAAACAGTAAAAGCAAGATCTAAGGGCATATCTACAGCTTGCAGTGGAGCAAAGGGACCACACCAGAACCAGGTCCAGATTATCTTGCTTTTGAACTGGAAGCTGTAAAGCTGCTCTAGCAAGGCTGGGGGAAGACCTGAGGCTTCTGCCAGTGGGAGGAGAGGGAGGGATTGCTGCTCCTGCAGAGCATCCTCCTTCCAGGTCACCACCTCACCCTGCACCAGCTGCACACAAACCAACCCCTCTGGCCTTCCCCCGCTTCCATCACGGGTTCTGCTCATCCTCCCTTCGCTCACTGTCCAGCAGGAACAGCCAGGCCTGAGCACAACCTGACGCCTGCATTGCTGAACGTCTTTGAGGTGGCTCTGTGTTACCAGAACTCATCTTTCTCCATTAAATCACCCATCCATGATTCTTCTGAGCCTCAAACAATAATGAAGTGAGGCAGGCAGAACCAGAAGGCTGAGCAGCCAGGTGACACGGCTGTCTGCACGCTGACAGCAGCGGTCAATGGAAGCCCAGGCGCACTCCATCCCACCCTCGCCTACCGTGACCCAGCACGAGTGCTGGCTCGCCCTGTCCCACCCCAGCATCGTTCCTGAGCAAGATGTTGAAATATGGGTCACTTGCGTTTACAGAATATCAAAAAAATGTATAGATAGATATCTATATGTGTATAAAATGATATATATCAGTCTATGTAAGTGGATATATGAACACCTACATACACAAGCATGTTCACATGCATTAAAGCAGAGCCATCATCAAAATGAACAGAAGTCTTACAACTTTTAACACTTCTCTAGCTGTCCTCCCCAGGTCAGGCTATCCTCTGCTCAAAAAGGGAGCTATGTGACGTGCCCTGGGTGTGAGAACACAGAGCCTGTGCTGGGTGGGCACTCAGAGGCAGGTCTCCCACGCCTGCTTCCTCCTCCCACTCGGATCAGAGGCCAGGTAGTCTGAGTGCTGCACATCTCCACACAAGCAGAAAGGCAATCTCTAATTAGGAGCACTTCATGAGGGTTTGGGAACGCTTGCCAAGTTCATTTAAAAATACTCCAAAGTGCAGCACTGGCCTGCATTACCACGTCAGCCGAAGAATAAGAGGATAGATGCCCTGCAACACTCGCATCCATTCAGCATGCTAATGCCTCTCCCGACCATCCCAAATGACACAGCAAAAGCATCACTTATCTCAATACAAACCAAACAACGTTAGAGGGAAGTTGGGCAATGCCTCTGGAGCTGGAGTTGGTCTGGAGATGTAGAAGCAGCTCCAGGTGGTGCTGCTGGAAGTGCCCGACCCAGCAGAGCAGGGCCCATCACCACCACCCCGCTGCCAGCAGTGCTCAGGGTGCAACACCCTGCGCCCCAACACAGGGTTTGGGTGTGTGCTGCACCTCTGGGTGGTTTTGTCACCCAAGGCAGCGTGTGGGAGCTCCACCAGCCCAAGTGACGGTGGCCTTGGCCACGGCAGGGCTACCACACTTTAGTGGCCCACGATGGGACCACGCTTGGCTCTCAGCTCTGCTGGTGGTGAATCAGAACAGCCCTGCTGCCCGTAGCAGAAGGGGTTTTAGGACCTTGAGGATCGTCGGTAACAAGGAAGGCTTTGAGCAATGCTTGTTTTTCTTCAGAAGTCTCTCTGCCTGGATGCCCACTCCACCACACTAATGACCTGACTATATTGGATACCATGCTCTCAAACAGCCTTAATTACATGCTTCATATCTCCCAATATTATGATAAAATTCATCATAGTCCTATGTCTGGGACAGTCATCATTGTCACTCATTGAGATTAATTTGAATATCACTATAAATAGAAGTAACAACATCTGATATTATGATACACAGCACTGTGTTGGAGGGTTTTAATGCCTCCAAGCAAAACTCATTTAATAGAATAAAATACGGAATACAGCGCATGTAGTTTTACAGTATTAGTGTTATGAGATTCAAAACCAGATCAATATTTCTTCCATAAAAATTAATGCCTTGAAATGATCCCTCCATTTGTCATCCCCAAGAGGTCACCTTTTCTCATTTTGGAGCGAGCTGGGAATTGCACAATGCACTTGCTGCTACATGCCTTCACCACCCGGGCGGGCACCTTCCAGCACCCCGTGTTCAGCCCCCATTACCTGCCACGTAAATATACTCACAGCACCCCCGACATACCACTAGAAGCTCCTCATGGAAACATGCGAGTTCTTGGCACAAGGATTTTCCTTCTCTTTTGAATATGATTAGCACCTAGAGAAAAATACAGCCTAAGCATCTTGGGTTTCTTCCCGAAGGCCAGGGCTTAGCCGGGAGCCCCCAGCGTAACCGCAGTGAATTACGCTGGGCACCGGAGTCACCTCCACCCGGGCAGCAGGAAGGGCTCCTGGGGACCTCTGGCTAAGCAAGTGCTAATTTTTGGGCCTACATCACACATTCCTGGGGGAAGTTTGAACAAATGAGAGGGAGGAAACCTCTAGTTTGCAAATCCTTCTGCTGTGGCGTGAAGGACTTCACAGAACCTGGTCAGAGGAGCAGCTTAAAAACAACCCCTTCACCCTCCCTGAAATGACAGCAGCGCACGTTCTCTGGAGCCATCCTCACACAGCCCTCGTTATCTCCCCCTCAACCGCACAGCCAATCCACCAGGAACAGGATCTGGTGACAGCCAGAGCCAAATTTAATTCCCTCACGCCAGCAGCTGAGAGAGAGCCCTGATCTCCATCGATACGGGCGGCAGCAGCTCGAGCGCTGTAGCTCAGCCAGCCACAGCCTGTTGATGCAGCGCTTTGGCAAGGAGGAGATCCCAACTTAGATATTCTTGGAAAATGCACGCCCTCTTCTACAAAAAAAGAAGCACCCAGCTCAGAGCTGCACTCCTAAGTTCTGTTCCTTTCCAAATAATCGCTTTTCTGCTGGGCTCCTCGTGTCTCCAGCAGAAGGCAGGCACTGCAACCTTCATCTCTCATTCAGCGGTAAGGTATCCGCAGAAGGAAATACAGGCAAAAGCACCCAAGGGATGTAAGGGAGTTTCAATTTACACTTCCCATCTAGTTGTACGCCTTCATCCCACTCTGTTTTCTAAACAGTTCCCTGAAGGGGCCTGGCAATGCACCCTCACAGGCCACAAGAACCACCACTGATACAAGGAAAAGGTTTTCAGACAGGAAGAGCTACTGTTGATTGACTATTTAAAATTACATCCGCTGAGGACAGAAACCTGGAGCAGTAATTAGTTCATTATTGAAGCCTGTAATGAGAACTGAGTCCAAAAATGAGTTTTCCAGTAGAGAAAAAAAAGAAATGAGTGTGCCGCTATTCCCCAAATTGCATGGTTTTACTCATAGAAGGTATGACACAGATTAAGCATTTGGCTTTTTTTTTTTTCCAGCACAGTTATTGAATTTCAGGGAGTTAAATTTGTACAGAAAACTCTGACACTGAAGTACCAACATTTTTTACAATGCAAAACCAGCAGCATAAAGAACATACTGCCTTAAAACCCCTCATGCATTTGGAAACAGCCTTCTAAATTGTTTCTGCTTTATTTTTAGAACAAATATTTAATTTACAATCTGCATACTATTTAGCAGCACACTCTAATAGAATTGTATTTTGAAAAAGTCACCGTACTTGACACACTTGAATATTTATGCGCTTCTATCTCCACGCTCCAGCAGCCACGGTGCCGCTGCTCCCGTTGCATCAACGCCGCACCCTGTGGCGGGGGCGCAGGCCCCTCAGGCTCAGCAGCACGCCTCCAGCACGCAGTCCTCTGCCCGAAGTTCGCAGCGTAACAACCAGTTCCCGGCAACGTTCTGCTGTGTCCTAGAAAAATCTGTGAAAATGCATCGCCTTCCACGCGGGCAAGGAAACGCAGAGCTCCCGTACTGCAAGGCAGCGTGGCGCACGTGCTGGGGGTCCCAGCGCGCTGCCCGGGGCTGCGGGTGGGGAGCAGCACTGCCCCCCTGCCCCGGCACGGCTCGCACTCTGCTTCTGAAGAGGAGGGAATTAAATAATAGCGAGGTGCAGAAAGCAAGCATCCAGTCGGAGGACTCCATCCCTCCTGCAGGGAGCTCTCACTGAGCTGGAGCAGGCTCACGGGTCGTCTTCAGATGTGAGCGCGGTGGCTGGCTGCGCCCCCGGCCCCCTCAGCTTGGCATGGGTCTGGCTCGTGGGAGCTCGCTGCCAGCTGGGATGTGCTGAACACCACAAGTAACTCTCTTAAGGCCCACGCCAAGTCTGTGGCAGCAATACCGGACACCGAATTCAGGCTCAAACTCTTCCTCCTTTCACTGAACCCCGTGCTTGCACAGGGCTTTGTTTGTAGTTTCCATCAGCTGTAATTTCGGAAGAGAAATCCTCGCGTACGTGGCTTTAGGAGATGCCCTGCCCTCCCCAGCAGCTCTGCGCCCACGGCAAACAGCTCGGCACATCCCCACGCCTCAGAGGCACAGCACTCTGACAAGTGCCCGCATCTCAGCGTCCCCGGCACAAGGAGCAGGGCAGGTGCCGGGGGTATCACCGGGGCCAGCATCCCCGTGCTGCGGCAGCCGGGAGCTCAGCACCCTTCCAGCCCCACAGCACCAGGCAAACCCCCCCTGCCCCAGCCAGTCCCTGCGGCTTTTACTGAAGGTGCAATTCAGGGAGACGTGGAGAGAGAGACGGAGGCAGGGGGAGGGACCTGTGGGCTTGTCCCTGTGATGGAAGGACAGCTAATGCAGATTCTTTGCATTGCTTTTTACCGAAGGAAAGCTTCCACAGAACTTCAAGCAGTAATGGCACGGATTAATTCAGATCAGAGGACCTCGGTGTGGCTTTCCCCTGCCGACACACCTGTTGGCATCAGCTGCAGATGCTCCCAAAGCTCTGCGCTGTACCAGGAGCAGGCAGGTGAGCGGCACGGCCGGTCACGGTAACGCAGTGAGCAGGGAGAAAACCCCCCGGGGACAAAGCCCACGAGCACACGTCGCCAGCTCAGGAACCCCCCCGTGCTCTGCATGGCTTATGCACATTTCTTCTCCCTGACTTTAAGGTAGAGCACCAAGTGATGCAATGCTCTTCCAAAATACTGTCAGAGAAATGTAAACACTAGTGAGTAAGATTTCTTTGCAGAGGCCTCCACAGATGGAAAGAGTGCTCATCTAGGAGACGTTAGGGGAGCGGCAGTTCGCGCATGAAAACACGTCCAGGAGCCATCCCCCACCCCTCAGTGCCAGGAAACCCGCAGAGACCCGCAAGGAACACGCTGGTGACAAAAGCTAACGCATTTGGGTAAAGCATTTAGGTTAACAAGTGTGCTGCTGATTTTCTTCCTAGCAGCTTATTGCTTCTCGCTCCCCGTACAACAGCACGTAGTTGCCTAGCAGGCACAGTCCTCCTCTTACCTCGAGATATTTCTTTCCTTCTTATTTCTCTCTGGCTGGGACACGTTCTGAACTGGGTTTTGAAGGAGGGCAGGACAAGAGGGAACAGTTTTATGGCATGAAAAATGTGCTTAAAGGAGGCAGAACCAATCTGCAAAATACATATTCAGTAAATCTCTCTCAGGATGTACCAGTTCCTGCTTTCTCGGTGATTTGGATAAAAAGCAATTGGGAGCAGATGCTTAGTCACAATATGTTAAAATGTTTGGATAGACATAAATACCACCCCGCGCACAAACTGCCCGCACGCCTTGCTGTCTGCAAGCCCCATTACGTAAGTTCGGCGGCACCAAAGGTTTCGCAGGTGCTGTGGCTTTGTAGGGAAGGCTCGGGGGATCTCCCCCGGAGCGAGACCTCAGCGCGGTGCCCACCGTTTGCAGGCGTTCAGCCGTGCCGATGCTTTCCCAGCCCTGCTGCCGCCGGCCCCGGGCACGGCAGCGCCTGGTGGAGCGGAGCCTGGGCACAGCCCGGGCACTGCTCGCACCCTGCGGGCTCCGGAAGGCGAGGGCCGGAGGCTCGGAGCCCCGGGGCGCTGCGAGCCGCGTCTCCGCCTGCCGGGAGCTGGGCAGCGAGGCAAACCGAAGCGGGGCCGTAAGGAAGCGCTCGGGAGAGCGGGCAGGACGCGGGGACGCGGCGCGCTGGGGGCTGCCCGCAGACCCCCGCGGGTTTCCCGCTGGGAAAAGCGGGGCAGCGCTGCCCCCGCCGCCGAAACGAGAAATACAAATCCCACGCACGCAGCCCACCACCCCCGCACGCGAAGGCGTAGGAGAGGAAACGAGCAACTCCACGGTGCAGCTGGGGCGGCTTTGCCGCTGCCACCGCGCCCGCTGCCGGCGGCTCCCCGGGGCACGGCGAGCTGCGAGCTCCGAGGGGCAACGGGGAACGGGGCGGCCGCAGCGCCTCCGCCTCGTATCGGCCCCCCCCCCGGCCCCGAGCCCCCAGCCCCGGGGCGGCCGCGCTGCCCTCCCCGTCCAGCGGGGGTGGCCCTGGCCCCGCACGGCCGCGGGGCAGAGCGCCCTGCCCGGCCCCGAGAGCCGAGGGGGCGCCTGGCGGTGCCCGGCACAGCCCCGTGTCCGCCGGGGTCAGCCCCCCCCGACCCCCGGACCCCCCGACGGGGGCGGCTGCGGCGCCCCCCGCCCGCTCCGTGCCCCCTCCGCCGAGCCGCATTCCTCTCCAACGCGAACCCGGCTCGATCATCGCCTTATTTTTTTATTTTTCCTCCCTCGTCTTCCTTCACGGCTTGCTTCTTGCAAATGGGGCGATAAATCCAGAGAGTGCCGGGAAGGGAGCCGGGGGGGTGCCGAAGCGGAGCGGGAAGGCTGGGAGGGAGGCGAGGAGAGGCGCTCCGCTCCGGGGGGGGAGGCGAGGGAAGCACCTGCAGGGGCCCCAGCGCAGCCCCGAGCCCGGCGGGCAGAGCCCCGCGGCCCGGCCCGGCAGCAGCCCTACCTGGAAGAGCCGGAGGATGTTGGCCACCATAATGGAGACGGAACTCCCCGACGCCCCGATCACCCCAACTACTTTCTCCGGCTTGACGAAGACGGGCGGCTCCCCGTTGGTGCAGCGCACGTCGGAGGTGTCCTTCTGGATGAGCGCCTGCACGAAGGTGAGGGACTGCTCCAGCGCGTAGGTGTCTCGGGAGCAGGTGTCCAGGATGCGAGCGCCCAGCGTGACGTTGGGCAGCAGGTCCGGGTCGCTGTTGATCTGGTCCAGGGCGTAGAGCATCGCCTCCAGCCTGTGGATGCCGTTCTCCTTCTTGATGTCCCCGCAGGGCACGCCCGGGGGGCCCTTGGCGTGGACGGGGAAGAGGCCGCCCAGGGTGATGTCCCCCTCCAGGCGGATGGAGTGCGGCGCGTACATCTCCTGCCCCCGGGCCGCCTCGGAGAGCAGCAACTCCAGCAGGCAGCAGGGCAACTTCAGCAGAGTCAGGAGCCGCAGGAGCCTGCCCAGGCGGACCATGGTGCCGGCGCCGCCGCCGCCGCCCGGGCGATGCCCCCCGCTCCCCCCCTGCGCCTTCATCCGGCCCGGGGCGGCGGCGCGGGGTGCCCGGGGCTGGGGCCGGGGCCGGGCCGCTCCCCCCCTGCCTCCGCCGCGCCCGGCGGCCGCTCGGCACTGGGGAGCCGCCGCCGCGCCGCCACCGCTTTAAATGGTGGCCCGGCCGCGCCGCCGCCCGCCCCCTCCGCCGCCCCGCCCGCCGCCGCTGCGCAGGATGCGGCCGTGCCGCCCGACAACGGGCCGGGGA